>BMAT01000560.1:39939-51915 GCA_019649035.1 Elysia marginata
AGAGCGAGAGAGAGAGAGAGAAGATGTGTCTCTTAAGTTACTGCTTTTCTGTGGGTTTACGAGTTAGATTCGTCAGTTATGATCTGACGCCGATCCTATAGTTGACTCTTCAAGCACTGTAGTATATTTATGATGCGTTTTAGTTTTTGGTATTCCATTTTAAATCTTTCAAGCTTGTATTAATTTCGTTATAAGAAAAGCACATGACTTCGTGCGCAGTCCAAGCTATCCAAATACGTAAGTTAAAAAATTTACCCTGAGAGTGAAAACCACCCATCGATTGTGTTGATTGCATAAAAACAAACAAAAAACCAACGACAAAAAAAAAAAAAACCGCAAAAACAATAACCGACGAAAAAACAAAAGAAAACAAAAAATTCAACCCATCAAGGACTTGATTGAAAGATTTTAAAGTTATGAAATTGGGAGTGGAGGTTTGGTTTTGGTTGTTGGAATGTTTAACGTCCCAGTCAACTTCGAGGTTATATCAGAGACGGCGCTTGAAACAATTAAAAGCGTGCAACCACGCTGTGATGTAAGGAGCGCTTGCGCACACCACACCCAGTCACATTATCATGACACCGGGCCGACTAGACTTAACATTAAATTCATGATGCCAGACATTAGGCGGATCAGCTGCTAAAACTAATTTTAAAGTCCTTGGTTTGACTCGGCCGGGGATCGAACCATGCACCTCCCGATCTCTGAGCGAGTGTCTTACCGCTAGGCCACAGAGCCGGTCTCAAGCTCTTGAAGGGCATGAAGAACACTAAATGAAAATTATTGTAGGAACTCAATATGTCCAATTTCGACTTACGCCTGATTATCCCAGGCCATCTCACAATATGAGATGTTTAAGGTCGCACTATTTTACAGTGGTTTATGTGTAATCTTAAGCAGCTTTGTTCGACTGTATGGTAGCGCAACCCAACACTTTTTAGTGGCTTTTAGGCGCTCTATAAATTAAATTCTTCTTCTTCTTCTTCTTGTTCTTTCTGTTCCTGTTGTTGTTGTTGTTGTTGTTGGTTTTTTCTTCTTCTTCTTCTCCTCCACCTCCTCCTCCTCCTTCTTATACATTTATGTTTACACTTGCAATAAGTGTTAATACTTAAAAAATAATAACCCAAGACTGTGAGCACTATAAGTGAGTATCAGCAAGCAATGTTACGTATACAATAAGTGTCTCGCGACTAGTATAAATAAGTCGGAAGTCGCATTTTCGCATTTTAAATCGTTGATATTTCAAGCAATGCGTTTTCTGAGTTTCTGACCGACAAAATTTTTATGAGCTATGAATGTTATGTGGAAAGATATTTAGATTTTTGCTACGTTAACCTTAAGAGAAAGGAAAAAAAAACAACAAGAAAATTGAATTTTTTCTAAAATGGGAATTTTTGACATTCGGCTGATGTGAAGCGGACATGTCGCGATATAAAAGAAACAGTTTTCACATTATGCGTCTAGTTGTACATCTTTATATGTCATTTTAAAGTTTTAAAACACATTGCACAAAATCACTTTAATTTCAAAATCAGTGAAAATATCTAGAGATTTGGATAAGTCCTGAACTTAGACATAGATGTAGAGAAATCTGTGACATAAGTTCCAGAAAGTTAAAAGAAATCTATTTAAACATTTTTCTTTTGTTTCAAAGAGTTAAAAAAAAACCCACCAAACAGTTGGCTTCGTAAAATTTTTCATTCTGAATTTCCGTCATGTTTTTTCTAATTATTTATCTCTTGAATAGTACTTCAACTTCCACTTAATGTCATTTATATTTTAATTGAAGTTTTATTCCTAGATAAGAAAGTCCAAATTCTCTAAAAATTTCACCTCAACTCATTTTGTGAAAGTCCTTGTTAAAAAAAAAAAAGTGTTTTATTTTTGTGGCCACGAGTGAACAAAGGGATAATTAGATTGTGTTATCTTTAAATGTTGAACAACTATCACCGCCAAGACAGGTATTGATGCGTGGCATCATTGTTGACAACTTTTGTAACAGTACCGGTAGCATGCAGGCGGATGCTGACTTCAGCAATTCAGGATAATAATATCACAGTTAGGTCGGGAACTACCATTGAGCCATAGTTCAGTCTATAGCACGAAAAGCAGGATGCTTCAAAAGAAAATTACGCCTGCGAATTTCCCTGTAAATGCCAAAGGAATAGGTTATGAAATAGTGCAGTTACGGCGTGAGTGTATGTTTGCGCATACAAACATGCCCACACACACACACACACACACACTTACCCGCGCGCGTCGCAGTGCTTTAACATATTTATATATATAATATATCCGATCCTTTTCAGCATCGGCATATAATATATATATATATACACCAAACATACAGCCACGCCTACCCTAAATTTCTACGATAGCCTACAAACATTAACACAGGGAATTGACATACCGGCATTTTGACTTTTCAAAGTACCGTATTCCACCGCGCGCGCCGAGTCCATAAGGAAAACATTTTCACGCTTAATGCGTCGGCAAAGAAAGGTAGGCCGACCATGAAGTGCTTTGTACACCCCTCCCCCACGACTTGTGTTTGCTGGAGGGTAAACTCTGAAGGCTCACCCACCATTTATCTACAGTCTCAACGAGAGCACTCATGTTCTCTGATGCAAGTGTTTCCAAATGGCTAATCGGTCAGGTCCTTTAGTTAGTTCTAGGTCAAATAGCTACAGTGCTTGCTTCAGGTGAGCTCTTTTGATCGTCGCCTGTCAAACATTAGCTTTACCTTGCGACTAGATCTAGCTACGTTGAATTCTATGAGATTGTGTAACATGAATAATGATATTGAAATGGTTTTAGACCACGGTGTTCCGCTAAAGTCCAAAAAGAAAAAAAAACGACTAGATCTACAAAAAAATCTTTTCAGAGTTTGTTATTAGGTTGTTTTTTTAGTCCCTCTATCACTTATTTTTAATCTAATTTTCTCGCCGACAGTTTAAGTTACCTCAGGCAGAACTGAACTTTTCAAACAGGAATTCTTGTATTCTCACTTGTTAAATTTTAGAACCAGGACAGGGAGTGAATTTCTTTACGAGGTTAAAGTCGCCTAAGCTGCCCAAGGATATAATGTATACGTTATGGCTTTGAGCTTCCTTCTACTCCGAGTGTAAACATCTTTTTAAATTAAACAACTTTCACTACAACACCTTTAAAAGGCTCACAAACTCTACAGAAACTCGGCAAGCGACGAAAATTAAGACTCAAAACCTAACCACTTCAAGTAGAACGCAACAATCAAAATGACAGAGTTCAACCTGAAATGAGCAGATTAGCCCATCTCAGATTGGGGCCTAGATAGCTCAGTTGGTAGTGGCTTCGCTCCGTGGCCAAGAGGTCGCGGGTTCAAAACACAGCCGAGCACAGTCCGGGCCCCTACTGGTTGGGTCGGTGTCAGTATAATGTGACCGGCTGAGGCTAAGTCATGGTATCCCCGCTAGTCTCTGGGTGACAGCCCGTAATTTGTCATTGGGACCCTAGCCCTGAGAGCACCTTTGAAGTGGAATTGGGCTTGTAAAAATACCCTTCAATCAATCAATCAACCATCTCAGATTAGCTAATTAAGGCTCAAGAAAGCTGAGGCATGAATTGATGCGAGTGTACTGAAGAAAACTCTGCAACCGTCCATGTTTTCTCCCATTGCATTTAAATGACACAAGCAAAAAGGATACCCGATGACTTCCATGCGATTTAATTTGACTAGTACATTAAACGCTGGCAAATGCTAAGATCCGTCGCGTTTCGAAGATAATAATGATAATAATGATTATAATAATAAGATTACAAAAGACAATATTGCCTTACTTATTCCTACTTCGTGAGGGAATTAAAAATAGGAAGGATAAAAATGATACAAAAAAGTAGTGAAAGATTAGACTATATTATAGATACTTGAAAAAAATATTTTTTCCTACACCTAGTGAATTTTAATACGGATAAAATTTGTTTCCTAGTTCACCCACAACACTGCACTATAAAAAAGAATTTGTATTCTATTTTTCATTGAAAGACGCTTAAAAAAAACAAAAGACCTAGTCGCTGTACTCCTAGTATTGCATAAAAAAACAGTATCATTTCAGAAACCAATATCGTTCTGTCATCATCTAATCTTGTCACTACATTTGTATCGGATTTTTGTCATCGATTCCTCAAGTCTTTTCAAGGCAGACGGTCGTGGAGTGCAATGATATGACCAGGCCTGTTTTTATTTTTAGAATTAGAAACAGAAAAAAGGTCTCCATCAAAACAGGGGTATCCAATTGATACCTCATTAAGATGGAAAGCAGCGCATTGATTTTTTAATGGTGTCGGGACATTTGGCACCCCCCCCCATTCCGCCTTGTAGATTTGCAAAGTGCATCTGTTCGCACAATCTCCGCGCTTTCGACGTGTAAAGGTTAGCTCTTGTTTTGCATGTGTGAGGTGATATGCTCTTTATCAACAAAAAAGAGAGCAGAAAATTTCCGCTCAAGGCTATAATGTTTGTGATCAACACTGACCAGCATCCATAGACAAACTTTTTCTGCTTTATGCCCTCCCGTCTCCTCCCCCCCCTTCCCTTCTATTTTTCTCACCCAACCTTCTTATTTCTAATGTCTTTATGCCAAACAAGTTTAATGTGTCAGCTTTTAATTTTCAAGAGGTGTGCGCATTTTGAACCATACATCTTTCCAAGCTCCTACAAGTGAAAAAAAATCGGAAAATTATCAGTTTTTTGTGACAAGTATCAAAACTTTATCTGATTGAAAATATAGAGAAGAAAAGAAAAGATTTTTAACGGCGTTTTCTTTAATTAGGATTTCCGACATGCGGCGGAATTCAACTGGTCGCCAAACATTTAATCTCCAATTAATCAATCATGGCTGTCCTCACCCCGACCGCTAGCCTGAACAAAACCAACTCTAAAAGCAACAACAGAAACAAACAGAGCAACAAGAACAATAATAAAAAAAAAGATGGGGGTCCCCAGACTTTCACCACCTAAGCCATTCTCGAAAATTTATATCTTTTCCCCTACAGGTCAAAACACACCAGGGGAAATTTGACTCATATTCCAGTGAATTACAGTGCGGCTGTCTGTTAGGCGTTTTGAATTTGAAAAACTACACTAATCTCAAGCACTACCTTTGATGATACACCTTACTCACAGGTGGGTGGACCGAGACAAATCGGGAATAACTTGCTTTCTGAACGCAGCTATTAAATGATTCGTGATTGTGATTGAACCCACAACCGTTCGAACCACGAGTCCGACGCGCAAACCACTATGGAACTGTGCCACCGTAACAACTCACAACAAAACCACCTGTAAAGAAAGTTGGGGAGCCCCACGTGACACAAGGGGACGAAGTATGATGCGTTAACAGCATCTATGGTGCGGGTCAAAACTCCCAGTTGAGTAACACGATGGTATATTCAGATCACTATGTAACCAAGAGTGTATTCAATTATTCAATCCAGTAGGTCCAGTGCTATAAGTTTGTAGTCTGGTACAACTGGGGGCTGTGTCCATCTTCATCTTGTCTGATACTGCAACGATGAACATTGCTATCAATAAACCAGACGCTGAATGATTGCCCGTCTAAACAAATTGCCCTGCTGCACGAACAGCGAGTATCATTGGTGCCAGTGTTGGTGGGGGAATTTCAGACACGAGCAGACGCTCTGTATTACCTCAATTTACAATTTTTATGTTTCTGCTTTTAGCATCATTATCATCATCGTCATCATCATCATCATCATCATCATAACCACCACCACCACCATCATCATCATCATCATCATCATCATCATCATCATCATCATCATCATCATCATCATCATCATCATCATCACCATCATCACTGTTACAATTTTAAACACAATCTTCATCGTCTTCGTCATCACCATCAATTTCATTTTAGAAATTTTAATCCCTTTTCTTCTAATACACGTCACCAATAACAGCAAAGCAACAACAAAACGTTTGGTACTTACAATAGGTCTTATCTTAAAATACCGTAACCATTTTTTTCACGGTAGATTGGCTACAATCTACATTGTTAACCAACTAACAAAAACCGCTTCAATCTGCACGGCGAAAACCAAATAAGGTATAATTTATTTTTTGCAAAGTTCACAACTATCATCACTACAGTCTAAATCCGGATACGCCGAAACGGTTTTGGGATACCGAATAGTGTGGCGACGAGCCTAAAACGCCTGCAAAAATGATTTTCTGTGACCTGGCGTTAGTGTCATCTCACCCTTTATCAAACCATGCAGATCATTGTGACATTAGAGACCCTGCGTTATCGGCCCACACAGAAGGTCGAAGCCCATCGGGGAGAACATCCAGATTGGCTGATCGGCTATAAACGGGGTCTGTGAAACCAACGTTACTGATGAATGTTATTACGTCATACGTTATCGCCGTCCACGCGCAAGGTCTCTACTTACTTCAATACAGCCCTCTGCCCTGGGGCAAGGGCTGTGGACGCACAATGCTGTAGCATTCTGGGGCATGCACTATTTATTTCCGGAACCAGCGGGCTGTCCGTTACGCCGGCGTGCATTGCGAAATAAAGCAAATAAACACGAATGGATCCCCATTTCAAACTAACTAAAATTGTTTTCTAGTAGACACCATATGCACCCACAGGTTAATTCCAACCTCATAAAAATTAACCAATATCATGTAGGCTTCTAACGTGAATTATTTGAATTTGGAATAAAAAAAAATTTCGTTTAAAAAACGCACAGCGGTTAAAAAAAGTTAACCTTTCTGTGTAGTAGGAAGAGCGTTTTGCAAACAAGGCCCTGAACAAATTGTGGTCGTAACCGGAGGCAAAGTTTAACCTCATTGCAAGATCATCTTTTAATGTTACGACGCAGGGAAAAGGGCTCGCAAAGCCCATGAAAAGACTCGATGCAGAGCTTAACTATTAAGTTAAAAAAAATTATACTATGCATTTGTTAAAAGGGATGTGTAAAATTTTATCGATGATCACACTCCTCTATTTAATCACACAGTAACTTTCTTACTTAAATTTCATTTTCAGATTTATATACTAGACATTGTATCTGAATGTCTTTATAAAAACCCATGAAGAATTCATATGCCCATAATATATTATGTGATTAAGTCGGTTGTGGCCTGTAAATCAAACCATGTAAACTTTATTAAGCATCTAGAGGACTAGACACTCTCTCTATAAAAACGCTTTTTACTTTGGCTTTTACTTTCATTATCTACAAAAAGCTGTCACTGCGAAAATAGAACCGTAAAGAAAGCGTTGTAGTGTTCAGCTCAAACCTTTAAAACCACCTCGTAACCAGTTGCCATGGGTCGGGTTTTGGGAGTGTATAAAGAAAAACATTCAATTAAAAACATATTCGATTTTACACACTTTGTTCCCACAGAACGCAGTTTATCTTTCTCGTTCTCTCTCTCTCCTTCCATCTCTCTATATATTTTTCTATATCTCGCTCTACCCCTCCCCCTTTCTATCTCTGTCTCTCTGTCTTTTGTTTTGTTTTGTTTATACAAAGCTAATTCAGTGTTTTACTCTTCTTTAATTTGATAGCTTTTGGGATTAAATTCTTTCCTTAACTATTCTTATCTTTTTTGGCCTTTGTTTAGTTCTATCTGTATGTCTGTGTCTCCCTCATCTTTTGTCTCTCCCCACTCCAACCCTCCCCTTTAAGACCTATTTAATACTTTAACTGCGAAAAAATTTATTTGAAAATTTAAGTTCATTTCTTTCGTCTTTATAATAAGAAATGCTTTCTTTCTCTATGCTTCCCTCCATTTCCTTTTTTGACATTTATAATAATACCACTCGTAAAAACGCTATCATACAAAATATCAGCTAAATCTACGCCAAATATCAAGTTTGTAACATCTGACCCGTTTGGGTTGTTGGCGAGACAACTGAAATAACCGGCTCTGTGGCCTAGCGGTAAGACACTCGCTCAGAGATCAGAAGGTGCGTGGTTCGATTCCCAGCCGCGTCAAACCAAGGACTTTAAAACTGGCATTAGCAGCTGATCCGCAAAAGTGTCTTGCATTATGGATCTATTGTTAAGTCTAGTCGGCCCGGTGTCAGGATAATGTGACTTGGTGTGGTGTACGCAAGCGCTCCTTATATCACAGTATGGCAGCACGCTTTCAATTGTCCTCAGCACCGTCTGTAATAATTATAACCTTGAAGTTGACTGGGACGTTTAAAATTCAAACAACCAACCGACCGACAACTGGTATATTTCTTTTTTATCTCATCCCCTCTCAGATTTGATACATTACATCCGACTGTGGGACTGTTACAAAACTAAACTCTCCTGTATGTAAAATTCAAAAGGTGGGCAAATTCTTCTGTAGGCGAGGCAGTCAATTCGAATAATTATAATGGTGAATAATTTTAAAGCCTAAGTACTCACTATTGCCCAAGGGGTACTACTATTGAAGAATTTTGAAAGTTCATAGAATAATAATAATAATGATAACAATAGTAATAATAATAATAATAATAATAATAATAATAATAATAATAATAATAATAATAATGATACTAATGGAATTGATTTGTATAGCACCTTACCCATACAAAACAGCCCACAGCGCTCCACAATCACACAACTATCATTCACACAAAGACTCTCTCTAAACTTACCATTATTATAATTTACACTATAAACTCGAGCAGTATAGGGAATGAGATTAGAGGTAAAACAAGAGTAAAGTCCCCTTTCCAGAAGACAACACTCCAAAATACTATAGTGGTTATTGTAATCTAGACCTAGATTGTAGGGTAAGTTTCTTACTTTTATAAACGATTTGACATCTAGAACTTAAAAACTATAGAGCTAAATAAAAAGTTTATCTTCAAAATAAATCTGTCGCATAAATTCTAAAAGATTGTAATTATTTGTATTCATAAGATAGTGGAGTGACACCAGGAAAGTTCCGCTACTCTTGTTGAAATCTCATTCCCTATATGGAACAACCCCATCCCAACGTGAAGAAGATAACACAATGACGATTTCTGCTGATGTTGATGGCCTGCACAAAAATAGTTTTGGGAAGAAAACCACGATTATAAAAACCATCTAATTGTATCAATCAATATCCCTGCGCTGTTTGAAATACATAAACTGGTTTATCTTTTTTTTGTTGTACTGCGTTTTTACCACTTTTATGGCCCTGGTAAATATTATCACAACCTCTGAAGTTCAAGTCTCTAAAATTTGGTATAAACGCTTCATTCTTTTTTTTTTAAACAGTAGTTTGACTCGACTGTCATTTGATACAGACGATTCCCTATATATTATAAGTTAAACACAGCCCGGCAGGGGTTTTGCTTTTCACCCCTAACAGGGTTTTTTGAAAAGTTAAGATTTGCCTCGTTGTTGAAATGTATTCTCATTAGAAAAAATATAACTCTAAGTGCTGCCCAAGCATATTTGTTTTGAGCTTAAAATTATATGCATAGTACAATGACCTGCATACAGGCATTGGATTGCATTTGTGTTAAAAATTATGTATAAGTTGTCAAGTTTCCTAAAATGTGTATCATATAGGATACACTGTGCGTTAAGGCTAATGTCCTAAGTGTAACATAATATGGTACTTTTCTGAGTATCATAAATGATAGGCTGGGCAGTACAGGGTTTAGTTGTCAAGTTTTTGTCCTGGAATGTGTATTGTATAGGATACGCTGTGCAATAGGGCTAACGTCCTATATGTAACATAATATGGTATGTTTCTGCGTATCATATATGATACGCTGGGCAGTACAGTATTGAAAAGTCTCGATTAAAGAAAAAAGTGCTCTATAAAAATATTTTTTCTGAATTGATAAAAAATAAATGAATATTTTATCGACCTCCAGATGAGAAACTAGGCTACTAAGTTTAGTAAAATATTGTTTTAAATGTCTTTAAATGACCTTTGCCCTGAAAAACACCCCATTTTCCACCACCCTTGATATCAAGAACAGCATTTAAGTTTCCACACTTTGTCACCAAGATTTTAAAAAAGTGCGTTTGGTTAATGGTACTGTTTATCATCCATTTGACGTCGCATCGTTTTAAACGCCTGGTAAGTTTATGCAATTTACAATAAACACCACCGAAAGATCTCAAACTTGGTTATAATTATTTTGTTATCTTGGGTAAAAATCAATTTTCGGTTGTCTGTGTGTTTAGTGTGTCGAATCTGGAACTTCGGCTATCTTTGTGCATCTTAAAGAACTGTCTGGAACTTCTAAACAAATAACAAAAAAAAAATTAAAAAACAAAAAAGAAAAGGAATAATTTTTTGTGTAATAAATTATCAGTTTTTTTAATTCAAATTCTTCATTTTGATGAAAAAATCCTTAAATTTTATATTTCGTGGCGCTCTGACCTTCTCCCTATATAAATCTCGCGAATTTGTCAGAGATTTAAAAAAGATTAAATAATAACAAAACATATATCTAGATAATTGAAATGGTTTTTAAAAGCCTTTCGTGTGTATCATGATTAGCAAATCGTAAAGCATTAAGAAGATATGAAGATATGTAATCAAAGAATATGGTAGATAAAACCAAAGAGTAGGCTATAACGCGCTTATAGAATACAAGCCTGTAGAAACAAGAAGTCTTAATTAGCTCTTCCGTATGTAAAACGTTTTAATCTTAACTGTCTGTGGAAAAATGCGAGTAACAGTAAGGAAATATCCTGAACCTTGTAGATTTTATTGATTGTTTTTGCTAAGCGATCTGTCCACCAGTCATTGGTCGCTAACAAACGTTGTATGGTGGGCTTTTGTTACATTGTTAACAAAGTTAGCGGTTCCTCCAATAACGGTTAACGCAGGCAGGTTAAAGATATTTTGATTGTGCGATCCTTGCTTAAAGAGTAGTTTAAGGTGATAACGGAGAGAGAGAGAGAGAGAGAGAGAGAGAGAGAGAGAGAGAGAGACAGACAGAGAGAAAGGAAGGGAGAGAAAATGATGCTTCGTTCAAGTCGTTTTTTATTGTCTATTGTATATTTTTAGTTTGCACCTTTTTTGTCAATGTAGCTCTGCCACTGCCTCTATCTCTGTTATTTGTCACTAGTCTAAGTGTATATTTTTCTGACCACATAATTGCCTTTATGACAATCAATTAATTTATTTCTCTACATGTAGTCTTCTTAGCTCACCCTTTCTCTCCTCCCCTCTCTCTCTCTTCCTCTCTCTCTCTCTTTTTCGCTGTGCTGTTTCCATTAATTTTGTCTCTGTCTCCCTCTCTCAAATTTTCTTACTCTTCTCCGCCCCCTCCCCTCGTTCCCTCACTATCACGTATCGTTTTTCAGTTTGTTTTTGCTCGTGATCTCAGCTCTTTTTACAGCGTGCGTTTCTCTTTTGCCGTCCGCTTGCTCTGTAGGTGTTCCTCGCGACTATTTCCCGCATCCCGCGGCCGTGTTTATTTATCCTAACCAGTTCACCCACAAGTCAAAACGCTCTATAGCAAGAGTTCCAGCCTCATAATACACACTATCGAGGGACTGTCAACTAACTGTTGAGCTGTTTAGAGATACATGTACCAAATGTCTGTCTGCTTCTCCCCCCCCCTCTTTTTTTATTCACAAACGTTTCGCTCTCCCCGTTAATCGCCCTACCCATCTCTGTCTTGTTGTGTAACAGCATCTCTACATCAGTAAAGCACCGCATAAACCCTGCGACTCAACCTTTTCTCAACCCGTCATTAAAACAACCAGAATTAAAATATCCTCGGATTATTAGTAACTTCCCGGAACCTCGGACGTTCATCATAGTATCCATGGAACTGTACTAACAGGTGGGAATAACTATAGAACATCTATTGGTACGGTTTCCAATTCAATTATATGACTGTCTACATAATAACAACAAGAACAGCAACCAACACTGCATTGGCAAATCCCCCCGACAAACCAATGGACCGTGTAAAAAACACCTCACTCACACACCCAGACAGG
>BMAT01000560.1:100141-110472 GCA_019649035.1 Elysia marginata
AGACGGATTAAGTGATACAATGATTCATGTTGATGGATGCATGCATAGGTAGATACATAGATGAAGAGACATATAGATAGATGGTTAGATGATTGATAGATAGATGGATAGATCGATAGATAAAGAGAGATAGATAGAAAGAAAGAGAGAGAAAGATAGATAGATAGACAGAGAAATCGTCCGAAGAGTGGCCTTAACGGGCCACGAAACTGCATTGTCATGATGGATGTAAGACAGAGATAGATAGATAGATAGATAGATAGATAGATAGGTAATTGGTTAATAGACAACAGATCAAACGAGATTAGTGCGTGAGAGCAAATAAAATAACGAGTTAGCGTGGAAAGAGAAAAAGACATTGTAAGAGAGAAACACATTAAAAGATTGAGAGAGATGGTTTATGTATGTAAGAGAGAGAGAGAGAGAAAGAGAGAGCGAGCGAGAGAGAGAGAGAGTCAAGAGAGCGAGAAAGAGACAGAGAGAGACAGAGAGAGAGAGAAAGAGAGAGAGAGAGAAGTTTTTCACAGCTTTAATGAGATGGGTAATATTCTGCTGATAGAATCTGTGATACATCTCGTGGGAGCAGGGCGATATCTGTTAAATATTTTGGAGTTAAGTTTTTGGGAAAAAATATAATAAGGGATTAGTAGACCTGAATATTGATGTAAACGAGAATCAATTTTGTTGGATTTTGCTGCTTACTTGAACATGTTTTTTTACAAGCTGTGTTTTCTGGGCCTAAAAGCGTTTTTGTACCAAAGCTGTAAAACTTATGCCTAAGGAAATCAAATCCTACAGTTTGGCGTCAAGGTCTAGTGGTCGACGCTCGAGACTTTCGGACCGAGAGGTCTAGGGTTCGGGTCCTGCTTCCCGACAGGTCGACGTTTAGTTCTTGAAAAAAAAAGGCTATTTACATACTAGAGTGATGCGCTGTATTTGCTGCTCCTCTGTGAGTTCAGAAGGTACTTTGGTTTTATCAATGGCCTGTCGGGGAACCCATGTAAAGCGCTTACAGCATATTAGTGGATGAGGCGCTATATAAAAAAGCTCTCGACTTTAATTTTACAGTAAAAGCCGAACCTTCCTCCATTTCCTTTGATATTGTAACGGTAATACAGCTTTGAGAAGCTGTCATGACCGTAAAAAAGGCAGTATCTAACCAAGCGAGACAGAGTGTGTAAGTTACTCTCAATAAACACGATATCATTCACTTCTATTAAACTGTACGTAGCAGTATGGGTTTGAGGTGATGAAGTCTTAATTAATAGTAAGATCTCAATGCAGAATTTGAACGTCTTCTGTTGCTTTACTTCTATGGCCACCGCATCGTCACACCATTTTCGTAGACAACAAGCTTGCATGAAACATACTGGAATTGCTAGCGCTAAATCGTCCACTATGGTTAAGTCTGATGAAAGCTCTTCACTTGACATTTACATTCTTAAGTCGGTTTCACATGACGCATAACCCGTACGGAACTCTGAAAGTTATACGTATAACCAAAAAAATTTACCTTGACCAAGCAGCAGCCATGTTTAAGTCAAGTACAGACTCGGATACTGGGAGGAGGTAATTAATTTTTAACGGTCCAGTCAACTTCAAGGTTATATCGGAGACGGCGCTGGGGACAATTAAAATCGTGCTCCCACGCCGCGGTGTAAGGAGCGCTTGCGTACACCACACCCAGTCACATTATCCTGACACTGGGCCGACCAGGCTTAATATTAAATCCATAATACTAAATCCATAATGCATGCCAGACACTAGGCGGGTCAGCTGCTAATACCAATTTTAAAGTCCTTGGTTTGACTCGGCCGGGATCGAACCACACACCTCCCTATCTTCCGAGCGAGTGCCTTTCCGTTAGGCCACAGAGCCGGTGAGAGGAGGGAGAGTAAAATATTGTGACGATACCTCGCCACAGACTATAACTACTTTCAATGAGCAAGCTGCAAACATGCTTGGGGTAAAACGTTTCCACGTCTATTCTACGCTTTGTTAATCCAATATCCTCGTGACGTCCTACGCCAAGAATAAAAAAAACCCCATCCACATTGAAATCATCGTTGCGCTTTAGAATATTCAAATCCACACTATCAGATGCACAGCGCTTGCTCATATCTTCCCCAGGGACGATGAGGTTTTAAACGAAGATTAAAAATCTCGGCTGCTGCGTGGAATTTTGAATAGTTCAAAAAAGATTCTCAGAAAACGCAAGAGCCCCCTTTGGCTGTTATCTGGTAGCGCAACTGTCTCGCAAGATCATAGCCAAGATATGCAAATATCGCACACAACGTTGGGTCTACGTCTCCAGCTGATACAGACTTGTTGACTGCATCCACGTTTGAGGCGTTTTCAAAGAAGGTTGTTCCTGTGTCATGCAAAATATGAAGTCCCTGAAAATTTGATATCCGTGGACAGCGTGGGAAATCGATTCGAATAAAACTCTTATTATTACCGGATCGAAAGATTTTAAAGGTATGAAATCAGCAATGCCCGAAATAACTACCTTTTTAGGATTCGTACCCTAGACTTATATTAGCATCGCATCCACAGCCTTGCAACATAGTAAAACATAGCTTATACCATGTCGCCACTACGCTCCTGTTTAACAAGTCGAGGGTTCGAATCATACCACAGGCAGACATTTCGGGCATTTCTACGTCGCCTTTTTTCAACATGAGTCAGATTATAGGCAATCCTTTTACTAGCTTCATTTTTAGTTCTATCTTAACTTCTATCTTTCTTCGCTGGTCTTTGGCAAGCGGTCTTTTTTTTTGTAAATTTAGGTCGCCCCAGGTCTATCCCTTTTGTTCGTTAACAAAGATTTTATTTGAACAAATTCTGCGTCTTTGTTATCATACAGACTTCACACACCCGAAGAGCCTACAAAACATCAACTGTTGAACAATAACACGGTGGGCGTGCAGAGACATTTAACAGAGATCATCTTATGAATATTAATGGCTGCTGCTTGAGGCGAGCAGACGAAAGAGCAAACAACTGACCAAAAAACTGCGGCAGAGAAAGTTCATGCCGCTTCGCTCCCTTTCACACAATTATCCCCCCTTTTTCCTGTCCTACTTTGGCTTTAGGCTCTGGATAATTTGTTCTGTGAGCATAGGCTAGGGGGCGCTGTGGTTTGTTGATCCTAGACCGGAAATAGAGAGGGCGAGAGAAAGTAAGGCTTTAGAGAAGGGTATAGATAAGAGTTGGAATAGACAGACAGGCTGGCAGACGGATGGACAATGAAGTGGATACATAGGCAGACAGAAGATAAGTTTATCGATAGATATGTTACCTAAAATGATAGATACTTAGTCTAGGTAGAGATTTGTAGATTGACAGACGATAAGATAGTTTGATGAGTAAATAGACAGATATACAGGTGGGTAGATAGATAGACGTATATGTATATATACATATATCGATAGATAGGTAGGTAGAAAAATATTGAGAAAAAAGATAATCGATTAGTTGGCTGTTTCATTCACAGATAAGATGAGGGCTGGAAAGAAAGATATGTATGCAGAAAGATAGCACGTCAAAGAGGAATAGGAAAATGAAGGGAGAGAGAAAGCGAGAGAGAGAGAGAGAGAGAGAGAGAGAGAGAGAGAGATCTATGTGGCCATAGAGAGAGACCTACAAACAGACGGAGAAAAAGAGAGATTCTGGGAAGAAATGCACCAAGACCTTTAGTAAATCCTAACTACCAGATTTAGAACAGTGCGAGAGCTTCAGCACAAAAGATTTACACTCTGATCCCTTATGGCCTTGCTCGCCCAATTTGCCCTGGCAACTCTTTGGCATGAATCACTCGCAGTCGGGCCTGCCACATTGGCCTTTTTTGGCAAACTTAGGAGACTTCAAGTAATATTAGGCCGACGCTTAATTCCAGTTTGAGGGCGAAAATGGCTATTTTTTTTTTGCTTCTTTTGGCTTTGCACGTTTCATGTGGAGAAATCTCGTTTTTTCTTAATTTTTTTTTGCGAACATGTAATCAACATTTTCCCGCCTGGCCCCTGTTTTGTACACGGCCTGGTTGTAAAAGAAGCTGAGACGATAAGACGCCAGGCAGAGAACGCGTGCAATAAAATCTGATTTGAAAACCCAGAAACTGCGACAGAGAGTGGAATTCTTTGTGCGTCATGGAATCTTTTATTACGAGATATGTGAAGTGGTCAATAGATCTATTGAAAAAAATGAAGATTCCACTTTATTGAAAAATTATCTATGAGCCTTTAGTATATTATTAATTATATTTCATCAACTAGTTTTGTTTTAAAGCTTATGAAACGACGAGAATGGTTTAAAAAATATATAAATATATTGTGTGATTAGCTGGGAAAAATGTCCACTTTTGTCAAAACATGAAAGTCACTTTTTCGATCGGAATTAAATAAGATATTACAGGCAAATGATTACATCTTCTTTTATTTGAAGATGATATCTTAAATTAAAGTTAAGTTGCAATATTTTTTTTCTTGTTTTCCAGTTCAAAATAGTGTAAATCGGCTATAACACTAGTTGTGTTCCGGCGACTTGTGGATGCTCACCTAAGCTCTACTTACATATTGGTTGTATTATCCATGTTATTTCTACCTTGAAAAGAATGAAATGTTTTCATTTAAAAATCACTGAAACGTAAAAAAATAGGCGCATAAGAAGCGACGCACGTGACCTAGGGATGTTGGTCATTCTTTAAAGTGTTTGTATCTATTCAAGTTAAAACAATGTTCTGCCTGAGAGGGGTCGGTTGAAATAGCAATATGAATGGTATATAACTGTGGTGAGTGTACACGTGGAGAGAAATTGAGACTAGGTAATATATTAGAAGGAGAGAGAAAAAGAGATAGAGAGATAAAGAAAGAAAGAGAGAGAGAGAGGTTGAGGTAGAGAAAGAAAAAAAAGGGAGAGGTAGAGGTCTGCTGTAAAACCCATGCTACCTATGGGTGTTATTACATCATACGTTATCGTCATCCGCGTCCAAGGCCTCTAAGGTCTGGCAATACTAACGCACAAAAGTCATAATTGGTGGAAAGTTTTGTGTTTCTGACGTCACATTCTGTATTATTAAAACTTGGCCGACCATGTCTTAAATATGAGTAACTCTCCAGAATGGTTGGAATATTCGCATGCCAAAAGGGACCAGAAACATTTCAGATTAATTTTGAAACTAATATTGGGTAACATGATTGTGAATTAGTGGCACATACTACACCATGCCAAAAAAAACAAAACAGTTGGAAAAACGCGATAAAATGTGTTATTTGCGCGACATTCATTCTCTGACATCACTTGGGTTTGTTTCATATTGAAGACAAAAAACAACTGAAATCATCATCATACCAGATTTGATATAATTTTTGATAAAAAGACTTTCAATTCTTCATCGCCTTGATCTCCATCCAGTTGCAATGAAAAATTGAGCTTGGCAAATAATGACACGGATAAAATTACTCAAGTGAAATTGAAAAAAAATTTGTAACCTTATTTCTTGACAACTGAAAAAAACCCCACACCAACAAAAGCATTTGATTAAATTTAAGGCTATAACCAGAAAGAACTACATAACTAAATAAAACATGCCTAGATTCGCCGCCCATAGATTGCAGGAGATGCTGATGGGTATTTGCCTCCCAAGAGCAGACTGACGCAGGACATGCGCAAGGAGATGTTTCCGGATTGAAGCTATGAATAAATAAAGAGCACAAGAAATCGCTACCGTGTCAAAGATCAGAAAGGAAAACTTCGTCACTGTCAAACAAAGCCTGATGGTTTTGTAGTACACTCTGAGGGCTTTTGATATCTTAACCCTTCTTTGCTGATTTTTTTTGTTTGGAATTTGAACAGAATGTATTGTTGATTGTTGCCGTTTTTTACATCGATATACATTTGTCTTAACATTTAAACACGAGACGCGAACTCCAAAAATTGCCAAAAACTATCACCCACTATGATCGTCCCATTCAAGCTGTCGTAATAAACTTAACGATTCATTCCCACTAATAGAGTCCTTGCGCCTCCACGACGATAACGTAAGGCCCATAGGCAGCGTGGGTATTACAGCAAGCGATTGGCTAACGGTTTATTACACAAAGACAGCGTGTGTATTACAGCAAACGATTGGCTAACGGTTTATTACACATAGACAGCGTGGGTATTGCAGCAAACGATTGGCTAACGAGCGGTCAGTGCGTCTATTTTTAGATAACCACCCTGGACTTCCTCTCCCATGGGTTACGTCCTCGTGAGCGGGCCCGTAGCGCATAAACTCTACTGCAAGACTAAGATGCACGATGAACCAATCGGAGAAATGCTTTGTTGCCGTGGTGGAAGTCTTCGGCTTGATAACCAATTCTGGATAAACATGCGTTTTTTCTCCGTGTCTAACCAACAGTAGTTCAGAAGTTATTACATGTATTGAATTCGTTGAAAAAATATAATGATAAAAGCAACGCAAACTTTTGCCATCATGACATTTTTTTCTCAGATTAAAAAAAAATGCGAACTTTGCCCGTTGGCATCTGATGCTGGAGTAGAAAAGGGCACGTCTTTTTTTTAGAAATTCTTTCTTTCCTGGCTTAATTTATACCTCATTCTGCAACATTTATTTACCACAGTAGACGATATAGATGGGCTGCATGCAAAATCTTGGAGGCGCTTTAGTTCATAGTTTAAGGTCAACTGACCTAATATATGGCAAAAATTAAAAATACCTTGTGATGTCTTCACAATGATGTTGTTGGCCTTGATTATGTCTTGGTTAAAAGGTTTGATTTTCTGAGTACAAGGCGATCAAGAATGATTTTACGTGTTACAAGGTAATTAAAGTCCAATTTTAAGTGGCATCAAAACCATTGTATCTCTTTCATTGAATCGTTCAAGATATAAATATCATATAATACAAATAATAAACACCTGTGTCATTGGATTACGCCTTACACTGGACACCTCGTGGACACCCGATTACAGCACTGAACCCTGGTTGAAGTACAGATGAAGGCTTTGAAAAAGTGCTTGTTTTTCTTAAAACTAGTCTGATTTAGTACAGGCTTAAAGAAACCATGGCCCTTGATATCTTTCTCTTTGGGCGACTCTTTATAAAACATCTTGCTGCGGTATCGTTCTCAGTATGTTTAAACATATCTCTCAAAATTGTGAACTGGGTAATAAAAGGTAGTCTAAAAGAGGTCAAATTTTACCTTTTTACAACTTTAAATATATGACTTGATGAACATCCCAAGTCTCCCCACAGTAATTACTGCAAGAAGAAAAAAAGTCCTTATCTTTTCAGCCTTACTGTATGACTATTAGATTCTGGCTATCTTTATTCGTCAGCAAATAGGTTTAAATAGGTCTATAGATGAACCGTCCTCTGTTCTTGGGGATTGACGCGCTAAGAAATGAAGAGAATAGCAAACAGGTCAATTGTTTGTAATCTATCGTCGTTCAATTCTCGTTCACTGGGTGACCTAGATGTGGAAGATTTATACAAAAAAAGTCAATTCCAAGTCACTTAGAGAAAGTCAACTAATTTCAGCTACTTTTTCTTTTCTGTCGTTC
This sequence comes from Elysia marginata, assembly GCA_019649035.1. Lineage (NCBI taxonomy): Eukaryota > Metazoa > Mollusca > Gastropoda > Plakobranchidae > Elysia > Elysia marginata. The sequence continues at coordinate 107,708 of BMAT01000560.1, forward strand.
CCTCTCTTCTCAACACTTCAAAGATATTATCTATTTGATATACGGTTGTGTTTTAGGATCGTGAGGCACAGGAAAAATATATAGAACAAGAAAAATATAAAGAGAGAAGGACGAAGATATATAGTCTATCTGGACATGGAGAAGAAAAATAAGTCTAGGGTCAAAGGTTTATGAGGTGGATAAAAGAATGTGGATGTAGAGGATATTGAGGGTAAGAAAAGTGAGAGGAAGGAGAGAGCTAAGGGCAGAGATTTAAAAACAGCGGTAGCAAAAAGTAGGGAGAACGACAGAGAGAGTTAGAGAGAGAAAAAGATATAAATATATATTAGAGAGAAAGAGAGAGAGAGAGAGAGAGAGAGAGAGAGAGAGAGAGAGAGAAAGATAGAGAGATAGAGAGGGAGAGAGAGAGGGAGAGAGAGAGCGATACAATACCAAAAACAGCCAGAAACCAAGTCAAGCCAAAGAAATCAAGAATGAGTAAATCTATCCCCACCACAATGCATGTACCATAAAAAGTTAGCCTATCACTAAAGCAAAATAGCATGCACTACCCTGGAGAGTTTATTGAAAGGCGGAAGGTAACGTGAAAATAAAAGGGAGGGGATGGGGAGACAACTCTAAGAAAAGGGTCACCAGGGAATCTCGGACATTCTTAGCGAATATCGCAGACACAGTAGACCGAGGTGCCAGAAAACGAATTACAGGCTCAGCGAGTAGATAAATCAGTAAGAAATCAATCTCCGCTGTGGGGGTCAACACTGGAGATAACCGATGACTCCCTGGGAGAGAACTACTGCTGTCACCAGGGCCTGGGGGCCTGGAGCCATCTTCTACACAATGCTACAACGGGTTATCTGCCGCTGTCTCCGAAAATCCCTTTTGTTTTACAGCGGGGGGAAAGAGAGTGATTAGAAAAAAAAGAGAAGAATAGAGATGAGATATTTTATCTAAATGAAAAACAAAACAAAGCAAAACAAAAAACCCAACCCATTGCGGTCTTGAAAAGAGCGATAACGCAGAGAAGATCTAAGGATATAGCAGAAAAAAAAGTTTGTAGTCGTGAAAGGTTCCACATGGCAAAAAGTGAAAGGAATCAACAAAAAGAGCCTTGATTATATGAAGAGCAGTAACAATATGAATTCATAGAACTTAATGGCAGTGTAACTTTACAGATAGCCGTTTTGCTCAATTGAACAGCAATTACATGCACTTTGCTTTTTAGACATTGTCCTTATCTATCTAATCATCTATCTATCTATCCATCTATCTATCTATCTCTCTCTCTATCCCTCTCTCTCTCTCTATCTATCTATCTATCTATCTATCTATCTATCTATCTATCTATCTATCTATCTATCTATCTATCTATCTGCCTAACTACCTACACAGCTACTTACTTAACTAAATATCTATTTACAGTGTATTTCTTCTTCACTTAGTCGCTTCCCGCACCTGCTTTATAGGTGGCGGTTTACTTTTTCTCAGCATTGAACACTACTTGAAAAAGTTCGGCCTGTTGCTTTCCTTTCCTATTTCTCCCTTTTTTTTCGAAAGATTTCAGAGGATTAGTAACTTAATTTCCCCAACCAAATCGGTTCATCGCTCGTTTTAAAAAGTCAGGACTAAATAAGCCTCCAAGCCCACAAGCGTCTGTTCACTGCCGGTACCTAAAAGTATTTTCGTTTTCGTCAGTCAAACGCTGGAAAGATAAAGCGCCGCGGAGGGATACATAGCGAGATTGTCTTGCACCAAAGGTCATCAACATCCGCCGGATGTTCTCTCGAGACGGTGGTAATCTGACCCGGACTTTATTGTGGCGTGGCCGGACTTGGGGACCGTACGGTGCCAGCGACACCGAGACACTGAGAAAACTGATTAGCTCGGGGAATCCCCATACAACTTCGCAATCACCGCCATCTTCAAACTTCGGGCAAAAATGGTGTGAAAATCGGATTAGTTTTAACAACTTGGGGTGGAAAATGAAATATAATTTCTGTGATTTTGATATTCTTACGTCGTTAAAGCTCTATAAATGCAACCATCACGTAACACGAATACTTTTCTTATAAGCAGCGGTATATATGAATTTGGGTTGTGAGTTTGAAGGTTCCATCTACTCAGAAAAAAAATCTGAAGAAAACAAGTTGTTCTAACGTACCTCTTTCAAATCCCATCTTTGATTAAAAGCCATAGATGTAGATGCTACCTTTAAAGTTGAAAATAATTTTATTTTGAGAGTAAATAGTTTAACTTTGTTCTAATTGCACAGACGCACAGTATCTTTAAAAAACCAACTTGGAACGATTTGGTCGACGATCTTGAAGCAGCTCGTTATCTCCTTATCGTCAAGAATTTCTTTGTAAGTGTTTGCCGGAATACAACTCCGTAGCCTTTTCTTAGGTTCAACAACATTGTCTGGAATAATAGACTCACCTTAAAGTCGAGAATTGAAGACTTTTAAATGGAGGGCTAGCCATGTTTCCGACATAGTTCGTAGGACTTTCGCCCGGGCGGAGCTGTTTTCGGCAAATAGATTTTATGCGCTACGGGCCCGCTCAGGAGGAAGAAGCCCGAAGCCGAGGAAATCCAAGATGGCTGATGGGCTAATGGGCTAACTGTAAAATTCACGCTACCTATGGGTATTATTACGCCATACGTCAGCGTCGTCGGCGCGCAAGGTCTCTATTCCTCTTCGCTTCCGGACCACTACGGGTTCTTAAGCGCTAAAATAGCGCTTTACTTTACTTTAACGTGCTCACAGTGGT
>BMAT01000567.1:24599-37343 GCA_019649035.1 Elysia marginata
TATTAGCAGCTGATCCGCCTAGTGTCTGGCATCATGGATTTAGTGTTATGTCTGGTCGGCCCGGTGTCAGAATAAAATGACTGGGTGTGGTGTAAGCAAGCGCTCCTTACATCGCAGTGTGGCAGCATGCTTTCAATTTTCCCCAGCACCGTCTCTGATATAACCTCAAAGTTGACTGGGACGTTAAAATTCAAACAATCAACCAACTTCTAAACATCCCTGTGGATCTTCAAGATGTGGCTGTGTTGCAGCACAGCTTTGATGTACAATTTTTTGGTAATTTATGCTATGACAATGAGAAACGTAGGGCTTTAGAATCGTAGAACATAGTGTTAAATAAATAATTGATACAATTGTGAAATCGGACCATCATTCTACATGTACAACACTTTAAAGCCCTCCCACTGTGGTTAGATGCTCGACCATCTCTCTCTGATGCCCTTAATATTATCGACAGATATGTCGGAAATTGGTCGGTTTCATTTTATACGGACTCAGTGCCCAGGTCTAAGAATAATATCGAGCGTGGGCAGAGCGTCTTGTGTCATATAACCAATGGGTAGGGTTTATAGAATTTGTAGAATAATGGTCCAATTTCATAATTGGACCAATTATTCATTTAACTGTTTGTTATTAGTTTTAATTGTATTCGTATTAATAACGTTGGCACCGTATTGTATAGGCCATACCAGCGCCATGCATGGATTTTTTCCTTCCTTTATTTAGATTTGTGAAGGCGTAGTAAATGGCAATTGCTCAGATTGTTTTTACGTTGTTTTATACCCCCGTACTCCAACTTTCTCTTGAAATGATTAATACCACCTCCTCCAAGAGACATGTTTGCTTTTGTGTTGGATTAAAAGTTAATATCGATCGTCATTGCAAGCAGTTGACAACCCAAGATTCTGTAGTATCTATTAGGTATGGGAAACATAATTAACCGGGAAAAAACTGCTGTTGTCTGTAGCATTGAGGGTATTTTGCACTTGCACACCGAGCTGTCACGATTTTTGTAGCGCGGATGGTATAATTATTGATTGGGGAACTAGATATACATATACTGATATAGTAACTTGGTGTCAGTGTGAAGAAAGATAATGGACGAGGGGGAAGAGAGAATGATAGAGTAATTAGGGTTAAGACACAATTGAGAACATGCGTGAATAGCATCTGGTTCTTTTTTTATTTAAACGTAACAAATCTTGAACAGTGCTTATGATTTATTTGACTGGTAAATTTAAACAGGAAAAGGAGAGAGAGCGAGTAATAAAGAGAGAACAAGAGAGAGGGAGAGAGAGAGAGGGGAGGGAGAGAGAACGCTAGAGAGAGGATGGGAGAGGGGAGAGAGAGGTTGAGGGAGAGGGAGAGGGAGTCAGAGAGGGGAAGAGAGAAGGAGATAGAGAGACCAAAAGCGTTGTAATAAAGGTTAGTTCCTATTTTCACCACTAACACCTTGGCAAATGATGACGCAAAAGCTTAAGGAATGTTAATATCACACCATATTTTCAACTGCTTCATCACCAATGAATTTTTTTTTCTCACTTATAATAAAAGCATTATAGTGTAATTTAGTCGTTGTTGTCCATTTTATCCTCTATTTGTTTAAACTAAATTTTAATCGAGAGAAAAATGCCTTGAACACTCATTTAATATCACATATTTGTGATATAATATGGAATTTTTTTTTATGAAGATAATTTTTTCTCCCTCTTTTTTTTTTAAATTCTGTTTGTTTGACACGTGATGTGGAGTTAGTTTTCTGAGATACTAAAGAAGATGACCTGCTTTTTTCGTTCTCCAGTTTTGCCCACTAATAGATCTGCCGTGTTTTAAAAAGAATATCGTATGTCCACCAAGGACAATTTTTCAGGACAGCCAAAAAAAACAAAAAACAACTTCATCTTATTTCGCGTCGCTAGTTTTTAACAACCTATTGTTGCATTTTGCAATACATGTATAAAGCTTACGTATGTTATGACTTATAAAGTTATATGTGGGCTGACGGATGTGAAACTGAAAACAGTACACAGCGTGTCTGATGAGCACAAATACAGTTTCCTTAAACATTAACATAGGCTCACAGATACAAGTTTTCCGATTTTTTCATTCATTCCGATTTTTTGGCAGTTTGCATTAGCCAAATAAGCAGGGAAATTTGAAAAGAAATAAGATCAAATTATTGAAGAAAATTGTCCAAGATTACGATGTTAATAAAACCAAACACTTCTTTTGGGTTGTGCAGCTGTGTAGGCTATAACACAGAGCTATATCTACGTTTTAAGTTGAATTTTCAAAGATTCTAATCTATTGGAGCAGCCGTTGTTTATCAGTGCCGGGCGGCGCACATTATAGAGGGTAAAATTTTTTCTTCTCTTTGTGCATAAGGCGCTTGCATATCTGTAGGTCGGAATAATATTTTCTTTATGAAAAAAAGAAAGAATGAGCACATACTATGTTTTTCTTTTAAACAGAATGCTCAAGGCTGAATTTCCTTCATTCATATTACAGCATAAATGGAAAAATAATATTAAGGCTCTTATAAAAATCAAACTAGGCCCATTTCATAGAAACCAATCCGCATCTATTGTACAAATTATTGATCAACAAAAAAGTTAAAAAATTTTACATTTTACAGTCAATATACAATCAAATTTGCAATGATACGGGTTAACTTTTTTCCTTACAATAACAACTGGGTCCTCCTCCCCCCTCTCTCTCCATCTCTCTCTCTCTCTCTCTCTTTCTCCTTTTATCCTTTCTTATTTTCTAAGCAGAAATACCATACAACTTGATGCACGTACTATATAGTTATAGGCCTAAAGATAGACAATGATTGCTTAACTTATTTTGAAGCGTCATGCCAGTGTTGCGCTCTTATTCAAGATTTATTTTTTTTTTGCTTAGAATTTTCCTCGAGTGCACTTCAAAACACTTTTCTTGTCTTTGACATGGGTGGATCGAACTTTTCCAGAATGACCTGTAGGATTTTGCGCTTCTGTTTGACTGTGTAACTGTACATTAGCTTATTTTAAAGGATGGATTATTTTCCGAAGTTTTAAATCCGTAGCTGTTTGGTTTAAATGTGCCCAAAAGGCCAAGTTCTCTGAGTTTCTTCTTAAATCGACGGTCACCATTGATGCAAGGTACAGATTTGGTTTTACAAGCTTCAGGTGGTGATAACACACTAGACTTCCATTCCGGCAAAGAACGAAGTCAGCAGCCATGAAAGTGTGACGGGGTTGGAAATAGCAAACTGCTAAAGATGGTACTCTTGGAAGAAAAAAGGTCACCTTTTATAAATAAGGCCATTGTGTTAAACATGGTCCCCATCTTGTTTTATCTTACGCTGTAAGTTGTCGACCCATAGAATTAATGTATTTGTGCTCAGTCTGCATTTCGGGAAAACTGAATTGAAGCAAAGTTTTTATCTTACCTCTTAGGAATGCCTTCCTGCCAAGTGATGGCGTTGTTCCTGGAGTATCTTTGACTATGGCAACAGTTTGAATAAATATTATTGATAGAAACTTCCATTTTCAAAAACATTACGATCCTTTAGAGGGTATCTGCCACAGTCATTCCATTGCTATTTTGAGATCTTTTACAGTCCAGGGTGTGTTCCTTTCGTACTGAGCACCGTTAGTACTTCCGGTGATGTTATATGTAATTGCTCAACATACTGCAGATGTCCTCACGTTCACACATACATGTACTTGTGCTTCTTAACTCTCCCACACATCTCGAAATCATTATTTCTTTTAACTGATCAGCAAATATTCAACTTCTTGAAGATTGTATAAAAGATGGAACAAAAATTTTGTGCATATCCTTGGACTTAATGTTCTATGGAACCTATGATTATCTGTCCTTTGGAGCAGCCTTGTTGTATGTCTCGACGAAATCTGAAAATGATTTCATAATCAAACTTGTAGGTTCTAGTACCCTTTGTTCGACGGAATTGGTTGAACTAAACGCCTCTTTGTTTGTAGTGCCGTTTAACGGTTTGAAAGCGAGCTTTGTCAAAGGGTATCTATCACCCTGCCTCATTATTTCCTTCGCGGACATTTGTCTTCGTGACACAGGTATTGTTTATCCATACTTTTAGTAGGGATAACCTTTTTTAGACGAAGTGCTTGACAAAGGCACGCTTTATCGTCCAATAAATTTCGTGAAACTTAAAAAAAAATATTTTTGTCCTAGCTCTTTATCGAATCAATTACTACATCCAAGTTTGTATGACTGTCCTCAAACTTCTTTGAGTTCCTATAAACCACCCGATTTTAGCTTGAGCCTCACAATGTCGCTCGTTAGCAGGCTTTCTCTCCCTGTTTTGGTTTCCTTAACCAATGAATTTACTATGCGTCTTGTTTTCTCTTGCGTTACATGTTAATGGCCAATGAATGCATATTTTTTAACTTTAAAAGAAAACATTGGATAAAATGTTCATCAAGTACTATTTCTTTATATTCGTTACCCTTTCCTAACTCCCAAATTTATTTCGTATTGCAACTTATGGTAGGCCTCAGTGTAAAGTGTGCTCTGGCGGTAAAAGTAGGCTGTTGTTTCAGCTCGAAGTTTTACATAAGTGTATCGTTTGAGCACACATACAGTGTTCTTGGAGACACTATGGTTTTGCATAAAACCAAAAAGAATCTAGGCAAATTTTGTTCATGGGATAAATTTAGAATCAAGTTAATGCAAGAATGGGTCGGGCTAGAAAACTTATACCTGGGCAGAAAGATGCGCCTCTGATACGAAATACCTAATTTGGCCATTTCTGCACATATGGTGGTTTTCCTTAAAACATCATAGATTATAATTGCTGCCTATGCTTTCACCTTAATATTGAGTCTTCATTTTTTTCTAATATTCCTTATTTTATTTGAGTTGCTGGTTATACATGTATTTAATATCTTGAATATTCTTTATCCTACCCTAGAAACATGCGCGACAGCAGTGAAGAACCCATGCCAGCAGATCTGCAGTGACATTAAGAGTGGAGGGTTTTTCTGCCAGTGTCGAACAGGTTACATTATTAACTCTGATGGCATGACATGTACAGGTGAGCCCACTGAATAAGCGATGTTTCATTCATGGGAATTCTACTTGAAAAAAGTGTCGTTGCTGTTCTCCTATGAATGATTTCTTCTATATTCTGAATAGATGCAGTTTCATGATTCACAGCAAGACTTCTTTCTGACCATCAGCCATAGCTGAGGTAAAACGGATGAGTCAAACAGTCATAGAAGAAAATATTCTTGTTAGCCTGAGCTTATCAAGTCCCTTATTGAAAAGTCAACTGCCACATGAAGACAATATGTCATTTATTATGTTTTCTAACAAGTTTTTTCTGGGGCTTTTTTGTTCTCTGAAAAGCATCAAGAACTGGTTTAGACATTCTACATAAGGTTTAAAATACATAAGCGCAAAGTGATAAGCAGGAATCAAATATGGGCATCAGCCGTTACAATGCATGACTTAATGAAACCATCGCCAACAACCAATCCTATGGGGAATCTCTTCATCAAACATCTCAAGTCCCTGCTGCTTTCCGCCCATCCCATAATGTCTCACCAATCCAGGTTTACCCATTCTTTGGTTTTAATCTATCTTTTTATCGACCTAAGTCTTCTCCCTCCCATGTGACTGGACCCTACCAGGGGTGGCGGTTGTAAAAAAATTTTTTTTAAAAATTATAAAGTTAATAAATTACTTATTCTCAACAGTACACCAGCTCGCACACTTTTTTTTTCAGGACTTCAATACTTGTATGCTAAAATTGCAATATTTGCTCTCTTTTGAGGTTGAATGTGATTATATCATATTCTAATAAAGTTGTTATTATAGCCATCACTATTTTTCTGAAACTAGTAACTAAAGAGAGAATGGATCTTCTGCCATTTACTGCAAAAAAAAAAAGAAAGGAAGTAAGTGACACATTGTGCATTATATATGTATTTTGATATGAAGGCCAAATAAACAACCCCAAAAACATTACTGATTCATTCTGTTCCTGTTTTTGTGCATGGATAAGTATTTGTATGCTTTAAGATTCAATGGTTACCTATGGTGCGATTTAAATGTTCCTGTTTGAGAAAGCAAGTCCTTAAAGAGGCTAAGCAAAGGTCTTGGCCATGAAACTTCTCTTTTAAGAAGTGTATTGGTGAGGTTGTGTAATCTATGTTTCTCTCAGTGATAAGGTGATGGGTAAGGCAGCTACCATAAGTGGAAGGTTTGAATTATTCTAAAGGCAAGCATATTTCTGGCATTTCCACTCAAAAAGCGTACTTTTATCCGTTGTTAATTTCAAAGCTTCAAATCTTTCAATCAAATGTCTGATGATAGACTGCTAAAACAAATTTCCTATGGCGGACTTTTAGTAAGGCACAGACCAAGAGGAAGACGGATGATTTGCTTCAAAGACCTCCTGAAAGCAAATTAGAGCTTGAGATTAAAGATTCAAACGTATGCTTTTGTGCCATGTAATTTTTTAAAATCTTTTTTAATTCTTAATTTGTCACGTTGCAGAAATCTGGCAGCCAGAGAAACAGACACCTATAGATTCCAAAGGCGCTGCAATGAACAAAGAGGAACCACTATACTCAGTTCCAGCAACGAGGAACACAGATGTATACCCTAGCCGTGAGACAAGGTTTGAGTTTTTTTCTTTTTATGCAATCTATGACTATGGGTACTATGAATTATGCACAATGAAAACAAATTGAGCCGCACCTCATGCTTTTCTTATTAAATTTATGTGAGCAATCAAAGGCAGTTTGTCAATAGCTCTAACTAAAGCGCGGTACAAAATTTTTGGTCAATGTTTTTTTTTAAATAGCTTTTTACACTAGGAACACACTTTATCTGTTTTTGGTGATCTTCTAAGAGTCAATAATTTTGTCGTAACACAGGCATATTTTTTCAGTGCCCTTGAATCCGTATTTTGAGATTCCTAAATTAAATCCTTGTCAAAAATAAGGATACAATAGTTTCCACATCTGTTGAGGTTTCAATGTAAAGGCATAATTATGATCTCCGGAAAATGCATTTCATTTAAATGCAACCCTTCCAGATCAACATGGTTTCAAGGCTTTCATCAGTTTGTTATGAATAGGCCCCAAGACGCAAACTTTTAGATTCGTTTCCTATTTTATTTTATTTTGTTTTATATTCTTGACCTTGAAAAAAGTGAGGAGATTTTTTTACAGGACACATTCAGCATAAACAAAGGTAAACGTTTTTTTCCTGTACAAGGTACAACAGTGAAGGTGAAGTGATGATCAGCGATGATGAAGTTGTCCACATCAAGAGTATAGACTTAACCCGCAGCTCGCAGCCACTGCAGGCAGACAACATGCGCCGCGGCAATGATGAGGTGCTTTTTTGTGATAGTAATGACCCATAACTTGAAATATTTTTGCCTGCTAATAATTATAGGGAACGTCTAGCATTGCATTTAGAATTTTAAAAAATTAGGAACTAAACTGTTTGCTTCCTTGGTTTGATGTGCGCTTATTGATTTTGTTGTGCTGTAGACGAGCTATGGTTGGTAAGTAGTAATTTTGATTTATAAATCCATGCTACTTCAAAGATCATATTTATTTGCGAGGTTTTGTATTTTTGATTTTGGTATCTCAAGTATATGAATCTCAACAGTTCAAACAAAATTTACATGGTATCATTCCCTGCATACTAAGCTTACTATTCATTGGTGATGAGAAGGCTTAAAGTATATTATGTCTTGTGCAGAGGGTGAATGAGTCAGATGTTGCAATTTTCTGTTTTTCTGTTATCTTTTGGTTTTGAAGAAGATATTATTCTAAGCCTCATAATGTCAAAAATTTCATAAAATTATCAATATTTTGTAGAAAGATATAAAAACTTTTGCACCTATGGAGAAAAAGTTTTCTATGGAGAAAAAGAAGAAAAAGTAGACTTTAAATTGTTTTTCTCAAAAAACAAATTTCCGACCCCATACTAATTTGCCCAATACATATCAAGAATAATAGATATTTGTGACACAGTTTTATGAAATCAGGCTTATGTGAAAGTGGGTCAAACCCAAGAAATGGCTGCTAAAAATAATAATTTACTATTGTACAAGTCTACCTCACCGGCTTATAAATCAAATACTTCAGGTTCTAGTAAAGTTAGATTAATGATTTTTGTTTCTCATTAAAGTAAACACATGAAGCTTCATAATAATACTAACAACTCTGACTGTCCAAATTTTGACACAAGCCTGATTTCACAACGTTGGGTCACATTTATTAAAGAAGTGGCCTGTGAGAGTCATTGAGGTAGATCAGGACAAGCTAATATCTGCATATATCAGGGCTCTTCTTGTAATTCATATTAATTTTGTAAAAACAATCCTTGGGTCATTTTACATGGGATGGGTTTCGTATTTCAGATATGAAATGTTTTTTAAATTTGTCTAAAATTTTTGATGGACAAATACTAGAATTCTTGTTATGTAAAGGTTCATGAAATAGACACACAAACTGTTATCTTTACCACAGAACGACAACATTGAACTTAAGAGGGGTTACAATGTTGCTGAGGGCGGAACAGACCCTGACAACCTGAAGATTAGCATTAATATGCTAGACGTTGTGAAGGAAGGTGATATGAAGGCAGACACAGTCTTGGATCCTCCCAGACCATTTACTGGCAACGTGGAGGAGGATGTGGTCATTAACTGCAAAGACCTTGCATGTAAAGGCAATGCATCTTGTGCTATTATAAATGAAAAAGCCACATGCCTCTGTACCTTGGGCCGTTATGGAAAGATGTGTCAAAAAGGTTGGTAGCCCAAACATTGTAAATTAAGCAATTATGTATCCACAGGTTTAATGCATAATGCTTTTTTTTAAATTGAGTGCTGACTAAAAAAAATATTACAGTGAAGATTTAATTTGCCTTTGTTTAGAACTTGTCATAGCTTAAATTTCTTGTTTTCTCCTAAAACATCCATGTGCAAATTCTAACTCATTGAAATTTAGGTCTGATACTTTTGTTTTTATATTTAATTATTTAAGATACTTTTTTTTGCCTTTTAGTCTTGACCTATCATTGTTTATTTTTTAATTTGACTACATCCATCTACCTTTGCTTGCTTTATTAGTGTCCTCTCCTTTCAGCTTCAGACTTAAAAAGTAGAAGAAACAGATACCGCAGCAATGGGTAGTGTAAGAGTTGAAGCCTGCTTAAAATTTGCGGCTACTGCTTGATATAAAATTTTGCATTCAATATGTCATCATGTGAACAGTTTCTCTTAATATTGAAGTTGACAATTTTTCTTACAGAGGTTGAAGTGAGATACCCCAAGTTCAAGGGAACAGGGTACCTGGCCCTGCCTGTTCTCCGTGATGCCCACAAGGCTTTCTCAGTCAGCCTAGAATTTAAGCCGCAGTCACCCTATGGTCTTTTGCTCTTTAGCGGGGAGTTCTCTAATGCTAGAACTGACTTTTTCTCTGTTGCCTTGGATGATGGCTTTGTTATTTTGAGGTGAGTAGTTTGTACAGAGTATCCAGTGCTTCCAGTTTCCCACATTTCCGATCAAATAGATCTAGATTCTATATCTAGATACAGGGTTACTACTGGTTGGAAAATGGGCTAAAATCGAAAATGCACAGGTCCCGTTAGCACGATTTATTTTGCTAACAAATTTTACAAAACAAGTGTGTATGTAGTAAACTATGTAGTTTGGATTTCACAAAGCAAGACTTCAACTTAAGACCACTTTTCTATGTGATTTCCCCCACTATTATTCAAATTGCATCAATGAGACTTTGGTAGTCTTTGAGTATGAGTCTGATACATTCTTTCTGACTCCTTGAAAACCATTTTAAAAAGCATGGGTCTAGGTCTAGTTCTAGTCACCTGGCTTTCGCAATCCTAGTGGCTCAGCAGCACATTTTGATTGGGAATGTGATTACCTGCAGCTGATCTAATTGGCCTTTAAAGCTTTAAGTATGGCAAGTTTTAGATTGCCTGTTTGGTTTATTGCGATCTTCCCACCAACGCAGCTTAAACCATTGTTCTGAAATGATTTTTATGCAAAAGGCATCATACAAGTTAAGATAAGATAAGATACGATGAGTCTTTCTCTTGGGCATGTTTTTACATTGAGGGAAAAACAAAAATGTATTAACTAGAAAAAAACATTTATCGTATACAAACACATTTCATAATATTGAGAAACAAACATTTATGCAAACATAATATTTCATTATTGTAATTATAATATGGTTGAAGGCAATGAGCTACATAGTTATAAAAAATTTGAGGGAACAAATTAAATTTCTATAGCGATCAGTTCTGGCCTTTAGTTGAATACCTTGACCGTTTTGGGATGAAAATGAAAATTCTAAATGTAGTGGATGTTCTTTATCTTTTGATATCAATTTACTTTACCTTTTAAGAGACTTTTGATACAGTTCTTCAATTTTTGGCAGTTCTGGTTTTACCATTTTTCTTGCCCTTTTGATCGCACTCTGTAATTTGTTCTTATCTCTTACATGGATGGATCCTCTCCAGCATGATAATCCGAAACTCAGAATACTTTCAATAGTTGCATTATAAAAAAGAGTCATGATCATCTTGCTCACATTAAAAGAATTTAACATTTTAAGAAAATACATTCTATGATTCATCTTTTTCCTTAGTAGATCTATATGAGCATGCCAATTCAGTTTTGAGACAATGGTTAGGCCTAAATATTAATAGCTGTTAACAGTGCTAACTTCTTTGTCTTCTATGAAAAGTGGGATGGTAGGTTCTTTCTTAATTCTAAAATCAAAGATGATCTCTTTTGTTTTTGTCAACATTTAATGTGAGATAATTGTTCTTGCACCACTCACAGAATCGCGTAAGTTCCGATCTATATGCTTCCTCTAAAGTGCTAAGAAAACCTTGAAGTGTGGTATCGTCAGCAAATTTATCAAACGAGAGTTATCTTCAACGGCTCCGAAATCATTTGTATAGGTTGAGTACAGAAAACACACCCTTATGGTGTGCCTGTATTTGTAACTTTAACCTCTGAATAGTTTCCATTAATGGGACCTTTGAGTAAAGAATTCTAAAATCCATAAGCATATAGACAAGTTGACTTCCAATGTGATAAGTTATTTCACTAAGAGGTGGGGTTGAATTATATTGAAAGCAGATGAAAAATTAATGAAAAGAACCCTTGCATATGTCTTAGTTAGGTGTAGATGTTTTGTGATGTTATTGATAAATATGAGAATAGCATCATCTACACTCCAGCTCTGCCTATACGCGAATTGCATAGGATCTAATTTGTTTTCACATTCTTCAAGTAAATTTCTCAAAACAATAGGATCTAAACATTTGAAGGTGACAGATGTAAGTGCTGCTGGTCTAAAGTCGTTTAGATTTTTTCTTAGGTACTGGAGCGATGTATGATTTCTTCCAGACTGCTGGGATGGTATGCAATTTTAGTGAAAGATTGAAGATATGTTAGCAAGTACTCAAGTTGAGTCTATGATATCAACCCATTTCTTAGGCATAGTCTAAAGGCTAATGTTTCGCTGCTATTGAATAGTGTAATATGGGAAGTCTGTTTTATAGTCTAGGTGTATGACAATCAGTATTGGCAATTGCTGCTATCTTTATAATTAAAATTATGAACGCGTTTTAAAATCCTTTATCTTGTTTGTCAACTTTTCAAATAAGTTTTGTTTTATCACACCCAAGTGTTTTACAAGTAGGGTTAGAGCTAATCCTAGATTTAACTACATGGTTTCTTTTTTTCTTAACTCTTTAACCATGTAATTACCTCCTACTTCTGCGCATAATTTTTCTAGGTCTAGACCTAGCCTAGATCTACATGTGCGGTTGTAACTTCTAGGTCGCTGCAAATATCGCTTAAAGAGTTAAATATAGCTTCTCTTGGAAGTTCAATCTACTATAATCAACATCCGGGGTCATACTATTTCATAGTTTTATTCGTACATCGTCTTTCTTCCCTTCTTAGTTATGGCTATACATCGGACGCTGTCAGCGTCCATCCGTGGATATAAAATGGTGCACCGGACGTTGACAACGTCCGGCCATTGTTATAGAGTTAATACAGTCGACTCCACTTAAGTCGAGGCTGCATAAGTCGATTTTCAATCAAGTCGATCTTTTTCCTTGGCCCCTCCCCCTTCAGATAACAAAAATATAAGCACTAGCACATAAGTCGATTTTCATATAAGTCGATCTTAGCTCCAATCCTTCTGAGCAACACTAAAAGTATAAGTCGATCTTAGAAAAGCTCATGCTGCAATAAATATGACGATATTCTTTAGCTCCAGTCCTTATGAACCACACTAAAGCTAGACAGGTCGAGTCTGCACCAGACCCATCGCCGTATAAAAATCCAAGAGAACCTCAGGAGACAATAACCCGACCCAAGTCACCGTATAAGAATTCCCGAGAACCTTGGAGACGTTAAACAACCTTGAAAGCAGGAGACAATAAATCCCTAAAACCACACTCTTACACCAGTCTTAGTAATCGGCAGTGTTGAAAAGTCTACAGGTGTGGCTATGTGTAACACACAAGACTAGGATGATTAAGTAAACAAAGTGTCTAGACAACAGGTCTCTTTTTGTCTGACTGGTCAAAGCTTCCTCCCACCCACCCCTCTCTCACTATGAACAAGCTAGGCTTGGCATGCCAGGATTAGTAGCCCAGCTGGAGCCATCTGGCCTGTGTAGGTGGGTGTGATTCTGGAGG
>BMAT01000567.1:45861-70516 GCA_019649035.1 Elysia marginata
ACTGGGGATGCTTTGGGTTGTAATTTGGTAAAATGCAATCTTGAATTTGTTAAGTTCACTTGGATGTCCTTTTTCAGATTTTAAGCTGAATCAGGTTATTGTGGCTCCTTCAGTTTGGTTTGAACACACTTTATTATGTTGTGTATTCAGTCTTAGTTGATGTGTGAAGCACTAAAAAAAAGTTCAGGTTTTTTCTTTCTGTCTTGAGGGCATCCCTGATAAAGGTACAGACCTGGATTTCTGGATGATATTCGATAGGATCTGGTGCATCTATTAATTATATATATATTGAAAATATTGAAAAAAAGATGTGGCAAGATAATTAAGCTCTACCTGTCAATAATACAAACAGGAATTTATGTTATAAATGAAAGGCCATTAAATAACAGCAAACACAACTTCAAAGGCATGGTTAATGGTGTGTATGTGATCAGTTTTAGGTACCTGTCAATCATGAGCTTTCTACTATTTCTACCGGGGCGTATATAGATTATTCACATCCAATTAAAAATTGTATGAATTCAGCAAAAAAGACACAGTGCCTTGAAAGACGAGCCAGTCATTTGGGCCTGAAGAGGAAATTCCTTTTTTCCCATCTATTTCTGTATTTCCACTAGATCGTCTGCCCTAAATAAAAATTGAACCCACACCTGCAATTTCTGGCAAGTTTTGTAAAATATTTCATTCATTTCAGGACCTTTTTGATTGCAGTTGCAGTCACTTCTGCTTCATCCCTCACCCCGACCCCCTTCCTTTTCCAAATTCACAAAAGCTTAAAGTATATGACTTGTATCTTACTGTGTGTTGGCATTTTTTCTAAAAACAAAGGACGTCTCATCAGATCGTTTTAAGTAACTATTGCGTCAGTGTGAGATCAAAAGTATTACTATCAGTGCAACGACTTCACCACCTAGTTCCAGAAGTAATATCTCAGTGCTTCCAAATATTTAGATTAGAGTACCTGGTACCCCTCTCTCAAAAACTGAAACTGTACATGCCATGTTTTTATCATTTCTTTTTATCTCTTTGCTGCTCTAACTCTCTCTCTCTCTCTCTCTCTCAAATTATTTGAAGTGTCTTTGAATTGCCTACTGATATCCTGTTTATTATTATTATGACTACATGGTTTTTTTTTTATGTTCGCCTACATATACATACATGTAGGTAATTTCTCTTAGTCTTATGTTATGCCTTGAAGCATTTAAATTTATCCTTGTGTTGATAATAAAATTTTTGTTTCCAGTCATAGAGCCTCTTCCAACAAAGCCCATGTTTAGCGGAGAGAGTTATTTAATATATCGAGACAAAGAAATCACCAAAAGGTAATTTGCAGACTTTAGGAAAAAAATTGCTTAAGTATTGGCTTTGCATTTTTTATTGTTATATTTTTGCTCAGATATTTATGTAGTCTGTTTCTATAAAGGAAGAAATTGAAATTGAATGGTCATTTTAGTTATTGTAAGCTTGATTTGTATGTTTCTTGAAAAATATGTTTCTGTTCTTTTTTTTTTTGGCTTGTGTTTGACCTCAAACCTGTTTTCCCTCCCCCTGAAAAGTATAGCTGTTTTTTTCTTCTTTCTCTTTCTTACTTGTCTAATCGTGTCTGAACTTTTTTTTTTTCCAAAGTGCAGTTTCAGATGGAAAAAAAAATTTTCCTTAGTTTATAATTTGAAGAAAATCAGTGTCATATTCGGTATAAACTTTTTAAACTTTGTAATTTGATTAAATAATTGATTGATCTGCAATGATAAAAATTGCTTAGGTTTTCTTAAATTTAAAATAAATTGATTATTATACAGATGAGGTGGTAATTTCAATATCCTTCACCCACAAACTTTTAGCAATGATAGACAGACATTCAGATGTAATTTGTAGTACCATAATATCTCTTTTAGAATCTCTGGCAAGCGTATGGATTTGCAGATGTATATCCGCCCGTATTTGCATGATGGGCTCATCTTTTGGAGTGGTGAAGACCAGAGTTTCTCCACGTCATCGGATTTGTCATCGATGCAGGATTTCATCGCTCTTGGATTTGTCAAAGGAGGTCTGCAGCTGCGCTACAATCTAGGCAGTGGGGAAGCTCTGATTACCTACAACGACTCAAGACTATTTGATGGAGAATGGCACTTCATACGAGTTCAGAGGTAATGAACTAGGAATAAGAGTGTCTGGCTGTTTCTCCAGGTGGTTCCATGGGTATTGAATATCTTGAGGCTCTCAAGAGCTCCGGAACCATCGTTAGTAATCTACATCAGGAATGTTATATCTTGGAGTGTAATGGTTCTGTATTTCTTTTGATTTTTTTTTCCAGGTTTTTTCTCATTTTTTTTATGATTAGAATTGAGAAAAACTGCTGGGCCTTGAATTTTGAAATAAGTTAAGTATTTGTAACCATTTAATTCAATAGAGTCATTACTGCATAACTGTATACAATGCACTTGATCTTAGCCGAGTCACAGGATGCTAATGTGGGGAAGATGTTAACAAATTTCCTTACCCTTTGTAAGTAAGGAAAACCAACAAAAGACATTTACTTATAAAGTAAAGAGAGTATGTTTTTATAATCCTGCCTCCTTTGCATTAGAAAACATTTTGCTGTGTTTTAGTGCCTTTTTCAGGAGATGCATGCGATTCGTTGTGCTGAACTGGCTTAATTGGCCACCACTCAGATGAGCTAAAACCTAAAATAAAAGTACTTTAGCTTACTGTTTTGTTTATTTTTATTTTGTTTTTTCTCAGTCTACCGATCCTTTTAAAAGTATTTACAGAATACTATTTGGTTCTTTTTACTTTTGTATTTCTTGTTTTTCCTTTTCTGTTCCTGCCTATGATGTTCATATTTTCCCTTAAAAACTGAAGATATTTACCTTTGTTATAGGTACAAGCAAGATGCCTACATGGAGATAGACAGGAGGGAAGTGGTCGAGGGAAGCTCGCAAGGAGAATACACATCCCTCAACACAAACAAGATTGTTTACCTTGGTAAGTAAATATCCTGCTCTAAAAAAATATTTCACCTGAACTATAATGCATTGGACCTGAAATATAATACACTGGAGTCCACCTTCAAGTGTTAAGGAAAACTCTTGTTTGAAGTCAACAGTGTTTGGCAGTCTCATTTTTTTCTTTTTGTATAATTTTTAATGGTTAAAGTCAACACATTTTTTTCGGTCCTGAGGTGTTGGCTTTATTAAGATCTGACTGTAGCTTTAAAATTTAAAAATATTGTGAAAAATAAAGGACCTTGTGCAAATCTTGCTTAGGTGCTTAACGATTGGTCCTCAGTGAGAAAATAAAGATAGGTTTCACCTTTAGATTTTGACTTTGTTTCTTTTTCATTTGATAAAGCAAAGCAAAATATATGTGTAGAAGCAATGTTAAAAGCCTTATCACAAGTACATGCAGGAAATAGGGAAGAAACCAAGGGAACCGAATTTTTTCTCTATGAAGCTATTGCTAAATTGGGAAATATTGCCTGTTTAAACAGGTAAAAAAATATCAGATATTTGCTATATTTACATATGTGAAAGGCGCATCACTTTCGTGTTATGGATGAAATGATACACAAGTGGTCTTTGAACAGCTTTCCTGGGCATGGCGACACGGTGGTTTTTTATCTACTCGTCCTGCTTTGGACTTACAGGTTCAGCCCATATTGATAGATCTAATGTTTGTTTAAACAGGTAGTCTAGCAGATGTGGGATAGGTGCCAGACATGGTGCAAAAATTACGACCATTTTAACAGAAAAGTGTGTGACTTTTGTTTTTCTTGCAAGATTGTTGTTGAGTGTAGGCCCATAGTTAGCTAAGACAGTCAGCATGTATAGGTAAAGAAGAGTTTCTTAAATCTGGAAGTTTCATTTACTGATCAATTTCATTGATGTAAAAGATAGCCAGCGAGAAAAAAGATGATTTGTCTGTTGATGGTACACTAAAAGTGCTGGAAGCACATGAGATACCAGGAGCAACAATAATGAAAGTTGCTGAATAGTTTAGCATAAATGCAACCAAGTCTTGAGCTGTAAATTGCATCATCATCTTCCTCATCTTCTTGTTCTCATTCTCTCTCTCTCTTTCTTTATAAGTTTCGTCATATCTGTGCCTGAGCACAATGGGTTTCTTTTTTCATAATACCGTTAAATAGGGAAAACGAGGTTAACCGGGGAATGAAGCTTTAGCGACCAATCTCCTCAGCTTTAGCGACCAATGTCCTCATTAAACGGGTCCGACTGTATATTGCTTTACCATTGCAAGCTATTGAATGTCCATTTTTAAATTTTGGAAACTCTCAGGTGTCTAGAATTTGTAGACCTGTTTGATCCTACTTTTACATTTGCCATGTATTGTATAGGAAAAAAACCGAGAAAAAAAAATGTTGCTGTTTGTTGTGTTGTTGCGTTCCATAAACAAACATTGAAAGAATGTTATTTTTTTTTTCCTTTTCTTTTTGATTAGGTGGAATGCCCGATGTGGTAGATGCAACAGGCGGAAGATTTGCATCATCATTTGTTGGCTGTGTCCAGAGCCTGAAACTTTCTACAGACTATGATGTCAAGCTACTGGATCAGGCTTATACTGGTGTTAACATAGAGCAGTGCCACAAATGGAAAGTTTCGTAATCTGAGGAGAATTTGGATAACCTTCACACATAGACAGAATGTTTATTTGGGGAAGGAATGGAGTGGGGGAGAAGGGAGAAGGGAAACAAGTAGAGACTGCTAATACACATTACCTAACAGATATTGTATCAGGCAGTTGTGATCAACTAATATGAATCTTTTAAAAATTCCAGCTGTTCATTCAAAAGTAGGAGAGAGAGCCTTCCATGGATATGCCCCCTAAATTTAGAACCTTCTCCCTAACAAATTGCGAGTGATAATATTATAGCGTTTATTTAAAGAGACACTCAAGACAAATAAGTTTGCAATTTTTTATAAAGGCTAGGATTATACTGATGTCTTCTTTTTGCCTCTAGTCTTTTGAATGTTTGAGATTGATTGAAGGGTATTTTTACAAGCCCAATTCCACTTCAAAGGTGCTCTCAGGGCTTGGGTCCCAATGACAATTTACGGGCTGCCACCAAGAGACTAGCGGGGATACCATGACTTAGCCTCAGCCGGTCACATTATACTGACTGAATGTTTGAGATATGAAAGTAAAGTATGTATGTGATGTATTGCTTTTATTTATTTTGTTAAAATCTGTGCAGCGCTTAGAGTCCGTTTGGGTATTGGGCACTATATAAATACATTATATTATTATTAGTAGTAGTAGAAAATTAGTCATTAGGTAGATGTTGTCTGTTATTGAAATTTTATTGTAGTCAATGCCCCATAATTTAATTTTTTTTTTTTTTTTCAGATTTCACTCACTTACTCTCATTTTTGTAAACAAGATAGATTTGATTGATTTACCTTCAAGCAAACTAGAAAAATAGGAGTACTGAATGTATACTTCAAATATTCTTTATGGATGCATTTCAGTGTTGAGTATAGCATAGCTGACGCATTATTTTCTGCTGCCCAACACAGAGAATTATTTTTTTTTTTACAGTAATTGAGAAGGAAAAAAAACACCATTGATTTAAGTTTTTGTTTAAAATTTCATTTATTAGTTGTGTTTTTGAAAAGAATCAACCTGACTGGATTTACTATCTAGAAGCTGTGAAGCATTTTAGTGTTGTAACAATTTAGTAAATACTGTGAAAAAGATGATTATTTAACACAAAATTTGTGGAATTGCACTGATGTTCAAGTTGAGAAAAATAACTTTATGCTATAACAGAGTCAAAGTTTTACTTAAATATTTTCTTGATTTAAATTGAAAATTTAAAATATATTCACAACTGTGAGCACAGGGGCCACTCAAATTTTCTAAAAAATAATTGAAAATCATGGCACCATGTTCTCGAGTAAATAAAATTTTACAAAATATATGTCATCTAGGGGCTTTGCATTGTCAGTGCTCATGACAATTTCTGTGATCTTTCAGTTTATTAGGCTTAAAAAAAAGGAAAATATCTGATAAATGGCATCCCTGTGGTAAAACCACTGAAAAGAATGCTGGAAATCAGATACTCAACAGGAAGACTGGTGTGTGCTCTTTTCATCATTTGTCTCACAACAAGTCCATCTGAGTGAGATCTGGCAATTTTTCAAATTATAGGGCATTGATATTTGAATCAGTGCATTTTTCTGAGCTTCCAAACATTAAGAATTACATGAAATTTTCATAATATTCAAACTTCTTTTGAATTAAAATATATATAGGGATAAGTGTAATTTTAAAAGGCGCTTAGATTTTTCACCCACAACTTGTTTTTGAACTGGTGGCGAGGTAAAGTCTGTAAATGCATTTTTCTTCATTGATCTCCACCCAGTTTTCAAACTGCTGTAAAATCAGTACATGATGAAGATATCAAAAAATTGTATTCACCACCTTGAGAGTTTTTTTTTATTGAGCTTTCAAAAATTGCATCTGAGCCATCCCCAAAAGTTGATCCATGAAACATAGACGTGAAAGTGAAAGAAATTTAAATCACTTAATACTCTTTAAATTTGTGTATAGTGTAGAGTAATTATCTATCTTTACTAATATAATAGAAAAAAAGATTAAAAATTCCATCTTTGAAAAGTTAAAAAATATTTTATTTACCCCGTTAGGACATAATGATTCACTACAAAAGAAGTCTTACTTACTGCCCTTCTTGCCATTTGCAACTAAGGCAGCAATGCTAGAATCCTCAAGGTGCCCCATGACTATATATATATCATGGCTGCTGCCTCCATCTCCACTGTCCTCCAAGTGGTCTTGGTGCACCAAAGTTTTCTCTGCCCCTCTTGAACTTCTACTCTGAGGATAGTATCCTGGTTTTTTGTCAGTACATGGCCTATTTATCTCCATCTTTTCTGAACATTGATCTCCTTCATGCTCTCCTACTGACACTGGTATTGATATGAAGACCAGAAAATATACTGTACCTTCTTTTTTTGTCCATTTTCTTCATTTGATGTTTTCATAGGCCAGAAGATCATAGAAATTTGTCTTAGCTTTTTTTGTGTGGAGGAATGACAATTTTGAAAGGTTGTTTTTTGTCATGCACCAGCATTCTGATCCGTAAAACAAGGTTGAGAGGACATAGCTTCTATATTATTTTAGTTTTGTGCTCATTTTGATTTGTGGAGATTTCCTTACAGGATTTAGCAACCAGAACGACTTTCTGGCATTACCTAATCTGTTTACAATATTGCATCACGCTCCTCCATCTGTTGTAACACTGTCACCTAAATATGTAACTTGTTCTCTGTATGGCAAGACAAAAGAAGTCTATAATTCTAAAATTATACTTTATTTGTATAGATAGGATATTTGTGGGTGGAGGTTTTAGGCAACCAATCATTTAAAAACAAAGACAATTTGAGTTTGTTTTTTTTTAAAGTTATTTGACTGGAGAGGAAAAATCAAGTCCTAGTGTGTTATGTCTAAGGGGTCCAATACCGAAAAGTTTAAAATTTTTGTCATTGTGATGAATGTTCTTTTAAAATATCTAAAAAATGTATCTAATGTTCACACTAGAACTAATCCTTAGAATTTTGAAAGTTTTCAATTTGGTACATTTGAAACAATATATTCCTTTATTTGAACATAACTCATTCACAACAAAAGTGTATTTATTTTTTGAAGAACCAAGTTACTTTTTCTTTACATATTAAACAGGGTACTCTGACCAAGCGTCATTTTGACGTCATAACGTTTATTACAAAGATATAAGCTTTACAAACACATCAATATTGTCATTGCTTCTGCCATTTTGTGCAGTCTTCTTTATTTTGTAAGCGTCAATTTTCACTTTTGAATAAATAAAGTTATAATTTTTTGTTTACTTATTTAAAAAATTGTACGTGATAACATAAAAACACAACTTTTTGGAGTGAAAGTCAGAGTAATATGCTCTAAAATTCTTTTTTAAAAGATCTAGATCTTGACGTAGAGTTGTATATTATCATGCACATTATAGGCCTTGGCTCCTTTTTTTTATTAACATTTTTGACACAATGAAGTATAGGCCTCGGCTCCTCTTTTTTATTAACATTTTTGAAACAATTTTACATGCAAGTATTATTTAAAATCTCAGGGTATTTTTGTAAAAATAAAACTCACTCCATTAAGTTCTCTGTACATCTATTTTTAAAACCCTTCCTCTAATACAGGTACTAGAATTTCATCTTTTACTATTCAATACCTTTTAACTCTTTTACTATTCAGTACCTTTTAACTACAAAAACTTTTGTGATAAATTTATTTCATTTTATATTAAGACATTAAATAAAGTTATCTTATTTGCACTGGACATACAATCCCTACAAGAAAAATCAAAGTGAGATTCCTTTATTCTCATTCTGGAATAGTTTTTGTCCATCTCAGCTTGGAGATGAATTTTGATTAAGGATCACAACGATAATTATATGAAAGTTTCTTTAAAAA
The DNA here is from genome assembly GCA_019649035.1 of Elysia marginata. Taxonomy (NCBI): domain Eukaryota; kingdom Metazoa; phylum Mollusca; class Gastropoda; family Plakobranchidae; genus Elysia; species Elysia marginata. Next base: position 54,349 of record BMAT01000567.1, read on the forward strand.
ATTGTTCCATGCTGCAGCCACTGTACTGAATGTGGCTTCCACAGTGTTAAAATATAATTATAACAAAGTTTCAAGAAAATAATGCCTTTCAGAACATTCACTACAATAGATCCAAGCGCTTGCTCTAGAAAATTGCTGTCAGTGGCCTTTTGGGAATATTATTTTTCAATGTATTTGGGAATAACATTTTTCAATGTAAAACCCAATTGTGTACTGAAACTGTAAAAGTGTTTGTGAATGTTCCAAAGATAGAGATAATTATTAATTTTGAAGAGATAACAGTTCTCTACAATTGGTACTTTAACCAAAGGCCACTGATAGAGTTAAAAGAATTTCTCTGTGAAACTGAGGGGTGTCCCATTTTGATGCGAAGAAATGTCTTTAAAAAAAATTGCCTTTGTAATTAAATTAACAATAAAAACTAACATTTTTGTGTGTTTGTAGATCTAGCATTATCACTACAAGCATTAAGTCCTCTAGTTGTAAGTAAATCTAGACAGTGTACTTCAATGAATCTATAGACTTTTTTGTTTGTATAGGTCTATCAAACTTCCTGCAGTAATAGTTATTTGCTAAAGACTTCAAGGTTCAAACAAAAAGACAGTAATTTAAAAGGCAACATAAGTCACCAAAAGCCGCCTGATTTTACACCATGGAAGAAATCTTTTTTTTTCTACAAAATCATGAACTGCACAAAAACATGTGACATGACATATCTCAAACTATCTAAAATAGCTCTCCAATCATTTTTCAATATGGAACAAGCTTTTACTCTGGACAATTAGACTTATTTTACGCGATTGAAGAGGAAATGGTATGAACTGGACAAACTTTTGGGATAGCCTCACATGTCGAGATTCATCAATGAGATTTATATTGTCAAAAACTTTAAAACAAATATCTTTAGCTAATATGCGCGGTGAATTAACAATATTGTCAGAGGGTAACATAACTTTTGTTTAGCTAAAAAAAAAGTTTAGCAGTAGCCTGCTGTTAAATGGTTTTGTCAGGACACCAAATTTTGTTGCAGGTGGCTGCTGCGTTGACCTTATCTTATATTTGTCTTGTATGTTCATGATTCATGCCCACTCATTTTTACGTAATTGAAAATAGATGTTGGGAAAAAAATGAACAAGCAGCATCAGGAGAAAAATTCGCTGGTTTGAAAAAAATTGTTGTATTGATATAACTTACTTACTACCCTTGTTGCAGCATTGTATTGATATGAAAACCAGAAAATATACTGCACCTTCTTTTTTACCTGCTGATAATCATCTGGAGCAATTGTATCAAACTGATACAGTTTTCGAATGAAAACAAAATGCAGTAATTTAATCGTCTTCTAAAGTAAACCACCGTTAGTGTATGAAGCAGTTGATAAACTCTTTGAGCTCATGCATCAAACTATCATTTACACAAATCCACATCATTACCTTTATATAAGTTCCTCCTGATAGCCATGACTTTGACGCATTTACAAGCATTTAAAAATGATTAATTTCCTGTCAAATTTCTTGTTCTCTCCTTGACCATCATAGATAGCCCTCATGTATATTTTGAATCTAGTTTGATATTGTATCATAAGATGTTTGTCTTAACTCACCAGGCCATGGTCATTTAGATACTTGTACTTTGTAGCTATTTTGGGACATTTTAGCGAATCTTTAAATCTGATATCTTGATAAAGACTCAGTTTTTGCTTTCATGTAATCCAGAGAAGATTGGTCAAATTTTACAGATCTAAAGAAAAAAGGTAGGCGGGAGAATAACATGAATAAATTATAGATTACCCGCTTTCAACTTCATTTTTAAAAATTCTGTATTTACTAAGAAGAATATAGGGTAAATCACGATCTAGATTAAGTCTTGAAAAATAAGACTTGAATGTTAAAACTTGCTTTTGATGTAGATCTAGAAGCTATCTTGATCTAGAGTCTAGCCTATGTTATGCGCATCATTATTTCATCCGCTTAAGTCTCTGTGTATCACATTTCCTTCCGTTTTAGCCTTAAGGCCTACGCTCTGTGTGTCAAGCTTTGCTTAATTTTTTTTAAGGTGAGTAACTTTGAATTTCCCTCAAATTTTTCTGTTTTGTCATGGTGTAGTTGAGTTTTTTAATCATTAAAAACAATGCCATGAATTTCAAATTTTGTTATAATTGTCCTGATACAATTTAAGACTGGGGCCCGGTGGGTTGGATGCTTCCTTGAAATCTCATTTCTATTTTTTTTCAAGATGTATTGCTTTGTATATGGTTGTGCTTCTTTGTTGTAATATATAAACTCAACTGTGTATTTGTTTGACATTTTTTAAAAGCGAGAACTTGGTGCTTTGCAAAAGTTTGTAATGTTTTGCTGTTTTTCTCTATTTTTATTCGCTTTTTAAAAAAATACTGCTGTATTTTCAGCCTTTGTTCGTAATAGCCTTTTTTAAAATGTTTTTATTTTGTGATCTTATAATTTCAAGTCATGTAGCTTTAAGTATCTTGTAAGATTGCCAATTAATTCTTTGTTTTCAATTTATTCCTTCTTTAAGTGACAAGAACATTTCCATTCCAGAGACCATGTGATCATTTTAATCTTTTAAGTTATCTGTTATTGAACATTAGCAAAGGGTGTGTTGTCAGGTTTTTATTGCAGTAATGCAAAACATTGAAGTGGACCTTAAATCCAACAAACCTTTTGAGAATATATTTATATATATATAGCGTGTTGAGATAAAGGTCTCTTTGAAGCACAAAAATGAACAAAATGACAAGTTTTTCACTATCTGTTAACCTGGTAGTATGAGTAGTAATATTCTATTTTGTGCTGCAAGTTTTTGCGAGGCTGGTATTTTTCCTTTGGTTTCTGTACTATAATTTGCCTCACTCCCTTTAACTGAGAGAAATATACCAGAAACACAGGCTAAGAAAAGACCCACAGTTAGTTTCAGTTTTAGTTCGTATTAAAAATGAACTGGGTTTGAAACAGTTTGTGCTGTAACGTTAATTTCTAATGGTTAAAAATTTTTTTTAAATGGGACCTTTATTTTAGTTTGTTGAGTTTAAGGTTGTTGGATACAAGGTCTGCTGTTAGTATTTTTATGTTCATATACATTTTTGTAAATTGAAGTTGGTGGTGTACCCCTAATAAAACGAGAATTGGTCAAGTGGCATTACCTTGATACCCTAATCTGGCAATTAAAGAAACTCAGGTTTGCAATTCTTTTTTTTTTCTTGCTTTATTGCTCATACTTTAAAAATCTGTCGATGTGAGCTATGTATTTTTCTTTTAAAATTTTTGTCCTACTCAATGTTTATTAAGGTTTGCATTAGATCTTTAATAAGTTGATGTATTTTGTTTTTTTATGTACCTAATGCAAAAACTAAGATCACAAAAAGAAAGCTGTTGATTTTGGTTGTTACCTGTAGATGTATTTCAAACATTATCTGAATTCTACAATTAATAGACAAGTTCAGGATAGAAGTGGCAAGTAGTTCAGACCAACTTCAAAGTCAGTTGTGCCTGTAGTGATAGCCTGGAACTTCAATTGTTTTCGTGTCACTTAAGCTACTCAAAGCTGATTATGTGGAGAGCTTTGGTAGCCAGCTTAAAAAAAAAATCATGAAGGTGTCAAGATTTATAGAAATAAATGTTCACAGCTAGAGAAAGAGGTGAAGAAATTTTGTAAATACATGTTTCCCTTTTGTCCAGATCTATTGCTAAAAATTCACTGTGCACAATTTTCTTGAAAGCTAGGTTTGATGTAGCAATAAACAGGTATCTTATCAACTTTAAAAGTAAAGATCAATTTTAATGTTGCTACTTCTTTTCTCTTTAAACTGCAAAATCATTTTACCAAAGTTTCTTTGTGGTACTACCAAAAGGAAAATAAAAAAAAGAAAGAAAATTAAAACCAATGTTATTGCCTCATTTCACATTACACACGTATGGAATTTTTAGTTTTTCGCAACTTTTGTACTTAAATACATTCCTTGGTGTATGTAATTGAGATCTGGATAAATAATTTTAAGCCAAACCACCATTATCCTTTAAATGCGGTACATGTACTTATCTATTTCTTGTTAGGTGAACTGTTTATGCTATTTGCTATGGAAAAAAAATCTATTTTTGTGGGTTTTTTTTTATCTGAATGAGAACATACAATTTGTTATTGATTTCCTTTCAAACCTTCAACATTCTAAAAAAAAAAAATCAACATTCCATTGTTCTGATAATGAAACAAGTCCTCATTTGTCACAATTCTTACAATGCTGTTTATAGTATTTGATATTCTGCAGCTTCTTACATGACATAACTCTAATTTTATTCCTTTTCTACATTTTTTGTGTGAATTGTGCATTTGCTGTATAAATATTAAATCATTTGATCAAGATAAATTGCAAGTCTAGATTCAGAAATTTCCTGTTCATGGAGCAATGAATTTTATAAGAAAATTTTTTGTTATAACTGTCAGAACTCTATATCATGGGCTTTTTTTTAAACAAAAAAAAACCCAACTAACTATTAAAAGGAACAAATTTAAAAAACAATCAAACAGAAATATTTATAAAATAATGCAATCTTTTCAAAATAATTTTTAACTTGCAAAAGCACAACATTTTATCGCTTTTGTTCTTTTTAAATTGTGCAATAAAACTTTAAAGCTGATCTTTCTATTTTTTCTATACTTTATTTTTTGCCTTTTCTCTCTCTTTTTTTTTTTAAATTGTTCTATCAAATACATGTAATGTAGTCTATCTGTATTGATATCTGTTGTCCTTATTTTACGTAAGGCAAAATCTTAAACTTCCTTTGTGGTATCAAAATCAAACATCATTCAAGTCTGAGGCAAATTTTTAATGCATTTCTTTTAATAAACATAAAAAAATTTTCAAAGGGTATTTTTTTCCTCATTTACCTGTGTATCTCATGAAAGTTATTTCTTTCTCCACGTAATTATTTTATCACCAAACATGTGTTATGTACATGATGCAAAGCCATTTTATGATCTTTTTCAGAGGGTTGGTAAAGGCAACCTAAAAAGCTGCCTAAAACTAACAAGAGAGCAAATTAGTCAATTCTTTTTTTTTCTGACTAATTGAGATAAGATAGAAAAAAATACATGGAACTCTGCCAGCTACACTCTGCGAAGACGAAATTTGGAGGAAGAAATAGACCTCTGTGGTTGTGATAACGTGATTGTATTAAATTATGAAAATCTAAACGAGTTGGCTTTTTATTCAATGTTTTTTTTGTTGTTTGTGTTGTTTAAATATTTCCTGATTGAAATATTATAAAGGTATGAAATTAGCAGTGGAGAGAAGTAGGCTTTTTGGTGGAAATGCCCGAAATGTCTACCTTTAGTATGATTCAAACCTTTGACATATAGATGCTTCAGAATCCACCACCTTGCCACTTAGAGAAACATAGCTTATACCATGTCGCCACTACGCTCATTAAAAAGGAGTTTCATGGCAAATGTCCTTGCCTAGCCTCTCTAAGTGACTCGCTTACTTGAATGGGAAGATCCAAATCGCACCAAAGGCAACCATTTAAATCTGGAAGTGCATCAACACTTAGCCATAAACAACAAATACAAAGAACAAACGATAACATTTAAGGTATGCCTCATATGAATTATAGATCTAGAGATCAGGATAAATAGTGGAGGCAGCCACTGTGCAATCAATTGATTGAAAGACTTTAAACTAGGTATGAAATTAGCAGTGGAGAGAAGTAGGCTTGTTAGTGGAAATGCCCGAAATGCCTGTCTTTAGTATGATTCGAACCTTAGACTTATAGATGCTTCGGCACCCACCGCCTTGCCACTTAGAGAAACATAGCTTACACCATGTCGCCACTAAGCTCCTTAACAAAGGAGTTTCATTGTGAAGGTCCTTGCTTAGCCTCTCTAAGTGACTCGCTTACTTGAATGGGAAGATCCAAATCGCACCAAAGGCAATCATTTTTAAATATTTCCTGTAGATCAAAACTATTTCCTCAGATAAAATTTTCTCTGCAAAAAAAAAAGGAATAGACCTAGCTACATGTATGCTGAAGTGTGATGTAAAATTCTGCAATTGCAATGCATAACAAGTGATATTTTCTTTCCTCTGGATAAAGCTGGTGTACTATTTTTTTATTTAATCTTATGCTTTAAATATTTTTTAAGGTCAAGTCAGGTTATAGTCGGTAAAAACTTAATTGCATTGCGTATTTTATTATGAGACTGGAAAAAATTTTCATATTCACTGCCATTTTGTGAAATTTTTTTCTTGAAAGACATCTTGTTGGGTTGACTCAAGGCCTAGAATTAAAGTTGCTGCGAGTGTGTCTGCACATGAAAGTGTAATAAATTATATGTATACATATCATGTATATGTTTGATCGGTGCTAGAGTAATTAGGGAAACAACAATCAAGAGAATACTCGTACAAGGAAAAAAAATAAGCTTTTACCTTATAATAAAATAATCACAGGCTACAAGTTTCTATTAAACTGAATAACTTCTTGAAAAAGGAATGGTCCAATTGGCCTGAAACATCTGCGATGGAAAATCCTAGTTGTTTTTTCAGATCTGATGAGTGATGCAGAAAGTGCACAAAATTTTAGGGCTGCAGTAAAATTTAGGCTCCAAATTTGAGGCGGCCAGCTGGTGACTGGCGTCAAAAAGGAGCAGTGATAGGTTAGTGCCTGTAGACTCTGTGGATCGCAGTTTATTTCCCATGACTTAAACTGGCCTGACCCCAAAAATGTGTAGGGAGGTTGACTCAGCTCTGCCTGCATTGTTGAGAGTTGTGTACAAGACCTCATCAACATGAAGCACTGTGCTAATTATGATTCAATTGACCTAGGCTAAGATAGAGATTTGTGCAGAAAAAAGGGAAAGGTTTGGGCTTACCCAGAGACGTGCAGAGGGGAGGGAGAGCGCGCGAGAGAGAGTTTTTTTAGAACGAGAGAGAGAGAGAGAGATATTGCTGGAGACCAGAGAAAGAGAGCAAGAGATAGGGAGGAGAAAGATAGGATGGGCAGGGCAGAGAAAAAGAAAATCAGCCGTGTTTTGAGATTAAAAACTGATGAGTTTACAGGGGTTTTTTCTTGCGCAGAAGCATTGATACCTTTGATCCTCCCACACAGACGATGTCTATGCAGTAGGAACAATCTGACTACGTGTCTTTCTACATCTGTGTGTGGAACGTGAAGGGCATACAAGCACAAACTTACCGTCATGCAGGCAATTTCTCATTCAGTTAAGATTGGGTAAGTTCTCTACTAAAGGAGAGCCTGCCATTTAAAGGTTTTTAAAATTTCATCACACTCTTTGCGCCTGAAAGGGATTTTCACCAAACTTAGTCAATAGATCAAGGGCCTTATAAAAATTCAAATTACATAATCTGAGCTTTCTGTACTGGATTTCTATAGATTAATAAGTCAGGGATGTATATGAGCAATAAATAAAACTGCTCAAATTTTCCACATGAAATAAAACTTAAAAAGGTATGTCCTTTTAAGCCTGGCTATCCCCAATCAACCTATCAATTTTTGTTCTATATTTCCTGATCCTGTTGCCAGAATTAAACCATTCACCATACCTGGATTAAACTTTTAAACCTTTAAGACTTCTAGGACTTAGCCCTCTCAGCATGCATTCGTTCATATTAGCAAACACAGTAAAGTATTCATTTTCAAAGAACATTTAATATTTATTACCTTATACGTGTAAAAATATGTTACCACAGTGGATCTCCTAAATAAAGACCAACACTCTTATGTGTCTTTTTAAATGTAAAGATGTCCGCGTATCGATGGTCGGCACATCAAACCTCTGATGTGGCTATATGAATAATAGCCACATCAGAGGTTTGATATGCCTGCCATCGTTATTTGGGTATTGTAATTTAACTCCTGAACTAAGGACCCCCCCTCACCCTATCATAAGACCTGTTTTTACCAACTCTTTCCCAGGTCTTTATTCAAGAGTTCCACTGTATTCAACACAGAACAGAAGACAAAATGGAATGGATAAAACTGCCGCTAAATAGGCAGCTTTTGTGGATGGTTCCGAAAGAAAACAAAGATTGAGTAACTACATTATACAAGCCAAAAGCACAATTCTGAAGTCAATGTGAACTTTGAAAGACCAAATAAATGTAATTATATATTGGGAATGAGAATAGAGCACAAAATTATTGTTCTTGCCTGCAAACAATTGACTTCAAAGAGCAAGTTTGCAAACTAATCTCATTCCCAAATACATGTATTGTTAGTCATACAGTTACTAAAACCTTCATTATAATTATTGTATACAAAATGGAATGGATAAATCTGCCGTTAAATAGGCAGCTATTGTGGACGGTTTCAAAAGAAAACAAAGATTGAGTAACTACATCATACAAGACAAAAGAACAATTCTGATGTCAATGTGAAGTTTTAAAGACAACAAAAACTGCATCTTATAATTAATCCTACAGTTATTGAAACCTTCATTCTTGATTGATATCAAAATATATACAAAATTGAATGGATAAATCTGCCGTTAAATAAGCAGCTATTGTGGGCGGTTCCAAAAGAAAACAAAGATTGAGTAACTACATTATACAAAACATAAGAACAAGTCTTGAGTCAATGTGAATTTTTAAAAAAAAAATTTGCATCTCACTATTCATTCTACAGTTATTGAAACCTTCATTCTTGATAATGATTGATTACAAGATACAAGAGTCTTCATAGATCCCAATTGGGGAATTTCTTTTCAATGCTCATCTTTAGAAGAGTAATAACTTATAAAGAGAACAGTGGATCTCATGTCCAACAACCTTGAACTCAACAAATCCTTGCATTCAAAAAACTGATATAAAGTCATGATTTTTACTCTTTTTCAACGTTTACAAATTTCCTTTGCATAAAACGAACAAATTTCTAAAATAACTAAAACTCGTTTTCAACAAACTCAAAGTGAAACTTGAATATTTGGGCAGCAATTTACTTCTTATTTCATATTTGAATATCACCACTACAAGGAATTAATCTCAAACCTTGAAAATTCATTTTCTGTTCAGACACTTTAGTACCAATACATCTATTTGATTGAAGAACATAACAAATTTATATGCGATTTCCATAGAAATGAAAGGCTCTGACACTAACAATGCATGCAGCTGTAACACATCACAATCTGTAGGCACACACCAAACCTTATTCATGGTATCAAAAGAAGTCTCTGTAGCTTTTTGATATTTTCCTTAACTAAATGTTTTGTTCTTAAAAGACCTGGGATGAGATCTAAATTAAGACAGCGGAGTTCAGTGCACCCTGTCACCTTCCGTTAGTTTAAAACTCCTCGTTGTTAGACAATTATATTCTAGACTACATGATAAGCCTTTTCAACAAAAGGCTGAATCTAGATATTGTTAATTGCGATAGATTAGATGTAAATTACTAAAAATCCAAATTTCTGACATATTTACACCTCTACCGTTAATTAACTTACGCAGATAAAGATTTCTAGATGTTGTGATTTTCAGTTCACACCCATGGAGCTTTTGTCTGCATTCCTGCCTAAAATAGATTTCCATTCCCGAGAAAAACCTATAAAAAGAAAAAAGGGTAGCGTTGCAAAAATTTGCAATGCTAAGTGGGTTTGATCTACTCCTTCTAGTTTCAAAAAGATTTGATTCATTCTGGGCTGTTTAAAGAAAACTACTCACTTTCAACAAACCTTGCTTCAACAAACTTTCTATATTTTGCTTCTGTATATATAAGTTTGATAAATACATACATATTGAGGTGCTTATTATAAATTACAGATTCACTAAAATAGAAGATAACTGTATGTTCATAAAAAAGAACTATCACAGATGGCTAAGCAGTAAGAAAATAAACCACACAAGACTTTATACTAATACAAAACTAGACAATATAAAATTCTATAGTACCTTACACAAAAGATGTAAACCATATAGAATTAAGAAGTTATGGCATTCTTTACCTTCATTGGAAGCTTTCATTTGTACAAGAAATGGAGTGAGGCAAAGATTGAACTCTTTGATTGAACAGGCATGCTAAATATGAAAAATATGATACTGTCCCTCCACAATCTACTGTCCCTGTCAAACATTCTTAAAAACTGAGCAATCAAGCCAAGCCTTTCGATCACTTACTTCAAAATACTATTTTTAAACATGTACTGCAGTCTAAAAACAACATGTACCGTATGCAGATCACAATCATAATTCTTTTTTTTTTTTATAATGTGTCTAATATTATATAATCGATGGAATAATAATGATAACGATAATAATAATAAACTATTGCATTTGTAAAACCACCTTTCTATATCTAAAAAATCTGCTCAATGCGAGTTCAATAGTCATGATATACATGTATACAAATGGGAGGACACAAACATTTAAACAAAATAGTCGCACAATTTTAAAGCAAATACAAGGTAAGCTAGACATTTGTTTTTAATTACAAACAAAATTTTTTGAATACCGGGGAATTTACTTTAGTATAGGCTACCTGTCCTGATAATAGAATAACAGGTAAAAGTGTTGATGAAAGTGAAAAAATTTAATTATCAATCTTAGCCATTATTGTAGGTTTTGTGGTTAGATATGACAGACATCATTTCTACTCCTTAATAGTTTTCCACTTAAATTATTACTTAAGTGACTGTTTTCCTTTTTGACATCTGTTTTTGTCAAACCAAAGGGAGAGAGGATAGGCAAGCCCTGGGGTGTGCCTAGCCAAAGAGGATACATGGACCTCAGGCTCGACCAAGCAAATTATTGTGAAAATATGCATGTATGCCAAGAGAACAATAAACAAACTTCTGGACAATTCATTCAACATGTAATAATTATGAACTAATGATCAACAAGACCAAGCAATGAAAGATTTTCTACAAAAATTACGGGACTCATTCTCACTACCCTTTACGACTGACATAACATAACGTTCAGTTTCACTTCTAGTAGACACATTGGACCTTGCATCTATTAACCTTGGACTAACCGAACCTTTGCATTCAACAAACAAACAAAAATTCCCAACGTTTTCTCATCTTTAACCTCTAAAAATTTCCATATAAAAACAAACTAATTTAAGGATCACCTTGTGTACAACAAACTAGAAGTGAAACTGAAACTAATGATGGGTCTCTTTTAGCCTTTTGTCTGGTATGTTACCTACTTTAATAGCAATACTGCTATCACAGTATCACAGCAAGGTATCTACTTAGTAACCAAAATGAGCAAAGTGAGAAAAATGTGCTCTATCTCTGAACCTGGTATTCCACCCTCGATTAGTTTCAGTTTTACTTTCAGTTTATTGAAAACAAAGTGGATTTCAAATGAGTTTATTCTACAAAAGTTAATTCATAATAACAGATACAGAAGAGAAAATGGAGAGTTTTTAAAATTGAAGTATAGGTCCCCTGTATCCGATTTCTTTTCAAATTAAATAAAACATCTCTGAGCACAAAAAGCTAAAATTGCATTTTTTCATAAGCTTTACTGGCAGTTTCAAGCACTGGCTTTAAATAAAACCTATTCATAATCTACAAAAAAAACCACTAACTTCACAAACTAGAATAACACACACATTATACATATATACATATAGCTATGCCTACTAATAAGTATTAATATGCCATTAACCCTCAGATGCTGAACCGTCACTGATTTTCTCAGTAGGATCCTCATCAACAGTTTCCTGGAGCTGCAACTGAGGAATTAACCCAATTGTACCGTCACGCTCATCTTTGGTCAGACTATTGAGGATATCATCCACAAGAGCTTTTGATGGAGAGGAATTGATCCGCAGCGGTTCAGCTTCTTGTGACTTCTGTTGGTTGGCCCTGAGCATCTGAGTCCTCAGGAACTCAACCTCTCTTGCTAGAAGCTGGCGATCTCGTGACAGCTGGCTGTATTTGGTTAAAGCCTCAACAAGCTGAGGGTTAAGAAATAAGTTGACTTTACAACAAAAAATCTCCTAGAGAGCATAAAGTTAATTTTCTTGTGTTTCTTTCTATAGAGCCTAACAATCTCTAAAGATCCAAATCACACCAAGTAGTGTACCAAAACCAAGCCATAGACAACAAACAACTGATAACATTTAATGTCATATACCTGATACAGATGGTAAGCTGAAGAATTATAATAAATAGTGGAGGGTCACAAAAATTATTGAAAGATTAAATGAAGGTGTAAAACTAGATGTGGATTGAATTAGGCTTTGATTCTATTGCCCGTGGCTTGACCGGCGTTATCAATCTTTCAGCGTCACAATTTTGCCAGTTGTAAGTAACTGCTCTTTACATTTTTAGAAAGGGCAGCGAACACAAATGATTTTACCGATAGACTTGTTGAACGCATGTGGCATACAAACTAGTAAAGAAAGGAAAGCTACTTAGATGCGCTGCAGTTAACATAATCAGAGTTCTACAAACTGGACACAGTTAGGTCTAGCCGCTGCCTTGTCACTTTACTCGAAATCTTTCCTTTTTATAACAAGAATTATATGATTTTTAAGGGGATTTTAATGTTCTAATGTATTTCCATTTAAGAGGAAACAACAACAACAAAAAAGCCATTTTTCCTATAACCACAAGAGGTGCATTGAGTTTATGCAAATTCAACGTGACACATATCAGTATACGTATGTGCTATCTGACCTGTATTGATTGTTGCTGCCCCTTTTGATCAAGCTGTCGTAACCTCTCTTGCATCTTCTGATGAACCTCAGCATGACGCTCTGCCTGTATCTCAAGCTCAGAAGAGCGTGACGTCATCCTCTCCATCCTTTTAAGAAGCTCCTGGTTATTGTTAACCAGTTTTGTGTTCTCAACTCTGACGATGAGAAATGAAGGCTGAAGCTTAGGGGAAGACGTTTGTGATCATTGAAAGTAAATAGGTTTTTATAATGCAACAGACTTTTTGGGTTATTTACGACTAGCTATCCTAAAAAACATTGTCAGAATGAGAGGAGTACTTTAGAGGTATACACGGTCTTTCTGGTAACAAGTTTTTTAACTTTCAATTGTGACGAAAACAAAATGAAAAAGTCTACATTTGCTGTCTATGATCTTTTTATTTATTAACTATTTCTTAAAGTCACCTTAATCCTCCAAGCATTTCAGGTCTTTAAAAATTTTGTTGGGAGTATAAAACAATTTAAAAGAAAGCATGCTGGGAAGATATGGAGCTTCTAGTGTTGTTTAACTCCTGTTCAGCCAAATTGAGAAAATCAAATTTAAGTGATTGCCTGAGTCTGCATTTGTCCTAGGCAAAAACCAGAAATTAATGATTGTTAAAAAAATGGCCTGTCACTTGAAAAAGCGTTTATTTCAGGTTTGCCTACCGGGCAACCTCAAGGCAGTACTGGAACCACCATGACCAATATACACATATTCAAAAAAATATGCAAAAGATTATGTAGGTTTGATTGATTGAAGGGTATTTTTACAAGCCCAATTCCACTTCAAAGGTTCTCTCAAGGCTTGGGTCCCAATGACAATTTTACGGACTGCCACCCAGAGACTAGCGGGGATAGATTATGTAGGGTCAACACTCACACTGACACTGTTTTTAAAGACACACCAGGTATGGCAAAGGGTAACGAAAAAGGATTCACTATTGCATCTATTTATACAATGTAAAGGTCCATCTTCACTCCCTACTTTGTAACTGAAATGTCTCTTATCTCCAGTCTCATAATATGCCCCAACAAATTTGTCTCCTGGATTTGTCACCATCTGCATGTGAACACAATGAGACTTTGCCCTTCAAAGTAAAGAAAACACTAAAAATTAAAAATAAATAAAAAGGCCAAATATGCTAATGCGGGATTCTTAGAAATGAAATTACCTGTATTTTTTTACCGTCTTCTCTAAGTTCGAAGCTTGCTTTTTGCATTCCTCACGCAGCTTCATGATAAGTTTGTTTTGTTTCAAGAGCATAGTATCCATCTCGTGAACACTTTGGCCTGTATTATAAATAGAATCAAATTGGCATACAAAAATATAACAAATATGCTTCGTCATGGCAAATATTTTTAACTGATTGCATCACAGTGTCAAAACTTTTCAAAAGAAATTAACCTCCCAAAAACATACATGAAAATTTGAAATGTGTAATTCTAGAGGTGGCATGAATGAGATTAAAAAAAAAATTATTCCTCATAAATGAACCAATTAACTAGTGTAATGTGACTTTTTAGTGTAGGTTTGATTAATATTTTGTTACTGCTTTCTCCTCAAAAAGCTAAAGAGTCCAGAGACAACAGCACTTACTGTTTCTATCAGATGCTTCTTCCATCTTCATCCGCATTTCCTCTTCCCTGTCCTGGGCCTGCTTGCGAATTAATTTCAGATCCTCTGCTCTTGTACGCTCTATTGTATCTCTTGCCATTTTGGCTAAGTGGAGCTGTGCATCAATTACAGTTTTCATTTAAGATAAAGGTTTAATAATAAAAAAAATTATCAAATAGGTAATTATGTAACAACAAAAAAAATATGATGAAAAAAAATTCTTTTTTATCAAGCAAGACTAGTCTTAACTTGAAATCACATAGAAGTGAAAAAGCAAATCCTGATCTTAAAAAATAAGAAGACAAAGAAGGGCTAAATCATTTTTGTTTAAATAAAACCATTTACTATATCACTAATGAATCAAAGCACTCATCATGCATTTTAATCCTTAAGTATTTCAAAATTTTGAGTGAAAGAGTGAAGCAGGGCTGTGTCCAAGCCCCAACATTATTGAGAATGATGATTATTTTAGCTGTGTTGACAGTTGCCTTTTTGCATCTGTCACAAACACCAGAAGTAATAAGCCAGAAAACGAATACAATTCCTGATGCGAGACTTGTGAGTTCTTTTAAAATCTTGACAAAGTGAAAAGTCATGTGAAAAACGTAGAAAATAAGTTATTCAACTCAAAACGAAGAAATCAACACGAAACAGTATTTACATCCAGCAGCAATCGAAAATAATAACAGTGGAATTGCCAATGTCCAACATAAACAATTCGTAGATCTAACTTCTGCTCAAAACTACTCAAGCACTTGTATCTGCACTCCGAAATTGTGTTTGTGTCACTCTCTCTTCATCCAGTATTCTCTCCTTACAGTTTTCTATATTTTTTTATCAACCATGCAAGCTCTATTTATAGGCAAAGCACATTTCTAGAACACATGGTCTGGCTCTCACTTGAACTTTCTATCATATACAACCCAAGAAGACCGCAGACCGGTTAAAAGACTTTTCTTGCATATGACAGTGCCCTCAACGCCAACAATGAGCATGAAGGCAAGAGATGCGACAAGTCATGAAACAACAGATCATCTGGTAATACTAATAACATGCTATCCAATGACAGAGCTGAAGAAGGGTCATGAAGCTATCAAAGATGCTACAAACCTTTTTACAACTTGCGTTGACAAGACAAATTTGGAGATGTAGTCATGTGCTACTAGTAAAAAGGTTTAGAGTAATCTCAAGAATTAAATTTTTGCACCATTCATTTTCATAAGGTAGAAAATAATGAGATAATTGACAAAGGTAATCTATCCTGATGGGTCAGTGTCCTTTTGATCTATCTCTGAGTTAGGTCATTATGTAAGCTGCATGACAATTTATTGCTCCGTACCTCTCTTTCCAGTGCTTGCACATTCGCAGTCAAATGAATGCATTCTTCCTTGGAGTTGATAAGCTCACGCTCTGCTTTATTGAGCCTTTGCCTTAAGTCGTCGAGTTCTATCTTTGTCCTGCTCATTTCCTGTGCACAGTGAAGCAATTAAAGACAGTAACAACAAGGTAGTTAAGGGCATCTGCTTTTAAATACAAGAAATTAAAAAAAAACAAACTTATTGTTCAAGCACTCACTACTATTCAAAAGGTCTCTATTGGAAGAAAAAAATTCTTAAAAAATTTTTTTGTTTTCGCAAAAAATCTACAATTATGCTGGCTATCTTGGATTTTCAAGTTTTTTTCAAGGCTTCTTTTTACTACTGATCAAATTATCTAGTAGTTTTTATATTATTACACATTATTTGTTAAGATAGTATAGTAGATTTATCAAGTATTAAATATCCTATGGCATGATGCATATCCTTACATAAAAATTCAGCAATTCTAAATTACGAGGGCTCTTTCAGAAATAACCGAAAAATGCCCATTGCTC
>BMAT01000567.1:157565-168708 GCA_019649035.1 Elysia marginata
GAGTGGCGTGTTTTCTTAAGAGATTTTTTTCTAATTACTGGTTGTTGGTGTTTATAGTCCAGGAAAGATAGCCCAAAAATAGGCCGAACCTCAAACTAATTGCTTTCTAACGTTTTCTTGTATTTTCTTGTTAAGAGATGTTTGAAGTGTAACATACTAAAAGTTTACCGCCGCAGAGGCGGGGGAACATACTTTTTTTAGAGGTCAAAGGCCATCAAGTGCAATTTTGTGAAAAAATTGAAAATTTTTCAAACTGTTTTTTGTACTTGAAATATAACACATTTCCATCATAAAAAGTTTGGTAATTGAGAAAGGTTTAGATTTTGCGAAAATTAACATCTTAGCGCCATGATTTACAGAGCTAAAGAGCAATTTATTTTTTTCAAAGTCCGCTTTCTCCATTAGGTTATTTTCGTGACAAATGTGTGTACATTTTTTTCATTTACACCGCTTAAATCCGGGTTGTATGCTTGAAAATGGCTACACACATCATTTATACAAATGTCTTGGACTTAAATATCATTTTGAGATTATTGGTGTATATAAAGAGGTCAAAGATCACTGAAAACGTTAACAACTTGTTTCAGCTTTTTTCTTATTCTATATTATATAGCTTATAGATCTACATTGTTCAACAAAGATAGGAACAAAATAAAGGTAGTTTTATAACAAAATCTTGTTCAAATCTTTATTTTGAACCCAAACGTGATATTTTAAAGTATTTTGGTGAGACGGTGAATTAAAAAGGAGCAAAAATCAAAGAGACAGTATACAAGTAATGGGCAATATAAACGGCTAATCGGCTAATCAGCTAATTCTTGGACTGCTTCAAGCGTCTAATGACCTGCAGAAATTGAAACAGTTCTTATTTTTGTATTTATTTGCATTAGGTAAAAATAATTAAACAAAAAGATTAAAAGTAACCGTACAAGAAGATACGACAGCAAGAGATAATGCCAAAAATTGAACCCCATTTTAACCAATAACTTTCCCTTCAAACATAGTGTGTCTTACAAAATTCTCTGTCGCAATAACTATTAATAGTTATAGGCTTTCCTTTTGTTTGCAAAAATAATCAAATGAAATGTGGGTGAAATGTGGAGCAAAATGATGCATATTGAGTGTACTGTAACGTGTTGAAAATATTCCAAATTGTTTTCTTAGAACAGTATAAGATAGAAGAAAACAAAATCCAATTTATATACAAAGAGCAAAATGTCAACGATAATCGTTGTTTTCAATAAAAGTTCAAAGCAATATTATAACTACATTATGGTTGGCTTACATATTTACTAATGATGTATACCCAGAAAATACCAAGTTGGTTTAGCCTATGTGCCAAAAAGTTAAGGTTTTCAATTTATTGACAAAAGTACCTCGTAAAAACTTCTTGAAGACGCATAGCATAAAGTCAACCTGATTACACCAAGTAAAAAAAAGAACTTATTAAAACAGCTATGAGATGTCAAAAGATACAAGATAACCTAGAATACATATATTTCTCTACTTGCAGTGTATGCGATCAAAGTACAGTATTTCGGAAACCATAGGTTAAAAAATTTACCTATTGTTCATTAACTCTTTGTGAATCGACGGTATTTAGAAGTCTTAATATTTAAAAAAAAAATAAAAAACCTGTCAAACTTTGTTAGAAGTTAATTGCTGCAAATGCAGCCTGCCAATTTCTCCATTGATGAGCCATTACAAACCCAAACAATCGTTCTTTTAGCAATGACTTTTCATTTAGTGGTATACTTCGAAAATCAGTCCAACCATTTGCCACAGCGTTTTTGGAAATTCGTCTTTTTTCATAAGTCCTTGCTTTGCAATCTATAAAAAGGCACATCATGGAAAGTAATAAAGGTAGAATGATGAAATTTAGAACGCTTCCATAAAAGCACCCTTGCTAAGAACAGCCTCAGTTTTTTTTTTATAAATCTTGGGCAATAAAGGGTTAAAAAAATTTTAGTTTTGTTGTTGTTGGTGTGTGGTGTCTAGGTGTGAAGAGCACTAATCAATCAAAACTTTACAAACACTTGACATAGTAGAATGTTCAAGCATCATTTGGTTAATAATGCTTATTTCTTAAAATGCGTTTTGGACTTTTTCCAAGAAACATTATTTATTCATGTATGCGTTACAACAATAACATTACGTTAAAGTTGACAACAATTTAGAGCTTATAAAGGGCTTCTCCAAAAATAATACTAAAAAAAAAGGTTGTCGCAAGGAAAATCAGTACCGTGTATGCCATCCTTCACATTGCTTGGTAGTAAAGCCTGTAAGTTCGTTTTGACAACACTATCTAAAACATCTTCATACTCACTTTCGCTGTCATATATTTCATTTGTTTTCAAATATTGAGGTATATTTTAACAGCTTTTTTTCCATGCAATTGATACAGGCAGGAAAACAATTAAGACCATGTTTCCGGCAAACGCGTCGAAGAGAAGAACAATCTCATTTGCACTAGCAAGAAATTGAAGTTCAGAAGCTCTTTAGGGGCAGGTGAGGTATCTGTGTAGACTGGGTATAAGACGTCATTCAAAAGATCCCAACCCCACTGTATTGGATCCTTTTCTGCAAGGTCAACCAATTCTTTCCAAATCTTTACTTGCGAGAAAACTCTTAGGACATGAAGCTTTGAAGCAGCAAACGTTGGTGGTAATGTGTGGGCCTGTACGGCATGTTTTTGGGAGGCTCCTTGTGTCCTACTTTCTGTTCCTGAGCTCATTCAAACTCTCGATGCTTCCGCCATACAAATAGACCAAAGCCTCCTCTGTTGATGTATTATTTTTTCTCTCTCGTCCATTGGCAACCATGAAATTCTTAGCTGCTGCTTTCACTTGTTTATTGTTTTTAAATTTTGTTGTTTTTTTAAGCCTTTTTCAGTATTTACATGGATGGGGTATGGTGTCACAGTCAGTAAAAGCATGAAAGACCATTATATTGTTCTAGAGGTCTTTCTCTAAAACGGCTTTTGTCTTGTGAATGTCCGAAGTCTGATCTTGAGACGCAGCGGGAAAAAGTTTGTCATGTTTTTACTGACATTGTAAAGCAATAGAACTCGAAGGTCTGTGTCTTCTCTAACTAAAACAGTATCACGTGACATTCCTAACTGAAGAGTCTGCTGAACGATTATAGTCTCTACGTCACTTTTCGCGTGGAAAACAATAATATTGGCTTGGCTGAATTTGGTGCTGAGAATCTTAATAAAATTTCTCTTTTTCCTGTTATTTGACAAAAACGAATCTTTCGTTTCAGCAAGAAAAGCATCATGGCTTATTTCAACATCTGAAGATGACCTTAGTTCTCTCCTAGCATGAGCTGAATCTTTTGTTGTTTTGTTCAAGACATAACCATCAAACACGACCGTGGAAGACGCATACTGTGTCTGTACATAGTTACCATTCGTGTCAGCAATTTGTTTGTAAGTAATACCTCTGGGCCAACTGGCTTTATGAAGCATAGAGCCCCCGTCTAGAATATGGTGTAGGGAAGATGATAAAAGACTTTCTCGGGTAGCTGCACTATCCGCTCTCCACAAGCTTCTTGCAAGTAATGATTTCTGGCAGGTTCTCATCATTCCACAGGAATCAAATAAAGATGACGGAGCAGTTGTCAGCTCGTACGATAGAACTTCCTGAAGCTTTGTCGGTGTTGCTTGTCGGGCTGTCAAAAGTCTTTGGAAAAGTAGTTGAGGATCATGTGCACAACATCGTTATCTATCTTTACTGAAGTTGGGCTCTCTATAGAGTATTAATTTCGCTTGATCTGATTTTTTAAATGTTACTTCTATGAAAGCTTTACCCTTCATTGACTGTATTATTTTGAGGGCAACCTCTTTGCTCTGTCTACATTTGTGGGGTCATGAGAAATTTTGCCTGTGCTGATATTCACAATTCTGGTGAAACTTGCTGAAAGGGTTCGTTTTAATAAATATGTCACGATTTTTCTAACGTTATTATCTTCTATTTATCTAGCTTAGGTGCTGTCTTTGTGTGGAGCATTACAACAATAACCAGCACCAGTTAGAGTCTTTGTTTTTAACATATTTCAGCACATGCTGGCATTGAAATCAGCCACACTGTCCTTTTCGCCTCTCCAAATCATCTACCTTTTGTCAGTCTTCCTCTTGATTTTCAACTTTTCATTAAAACTTGTTCCATCTTCATATCAAATGAGATCCCCACCCAAAACAATTATGTCTGATCTTCTCATAACACGATAGTCCTTATGAAAAGCTGTGGGCACTTGGGTTGATTGTTTCTAGTTATTACATGTTTTGCAAGTACAGCCTTGCTTGTTTGGCGTAAAAGTTATGTCTACATGCTGCAAAATAAGGAAGCATTGGGTCGAGCATCAGCTGCAGCATTTTTATTCCTTGGTGCCCTTTGTCTTTCAATGTTAAAAAAACGCTTTCTTCATCTATGTTTTGCTTGCAGATGAGACACACTTTCTAGAAGGAAAATATGTACCTTTTTTTGTCTATAAATGAAACAGAAAGTGGTATGGTATTAAACCCGTGTTTAATATGTAATTTAAGTTATATTATGTAATTTATCTCAAAGGTAGAATAACAACATGCGCATCGACTGCCTTTCAAACGGGTTTCCATACTTTCGGCTCACCACACGGGCAACCTCTCGTTGACGCGTAGGCTATCTTCAGAGATTCTCACAATTATTGTTCAATGGGGGTTTGGAATTTTTTCGAACATAGAGGTTAAATTAGTTTATTTCAACTGATAGCAATTTAAGAGTTCTTTTAACAACTAAATTTAGTATGCACTTACTTGAGTTAAAAAATGAATGTTTGTGGGTCATTGATAAAGATTAATCAGTTTCCTCATATTTACTAGTATGCCGTTTGAGAACCCTCCGACACACCACAAACAAACTGAGCAGCCTGATTGACTGAATTAAAAAAGGTAGATCTACAGATCGCAGTAGGAAAATGGCATTTTAATATTTGTTCTAGGCTTTGTGTCGTCATTCTTACTTGAAGATTCATGAAAAGTAGCAGTAAACTTTTATTTTGGAAGAGAGTCCGCCGATTCTGCCATACTTAGGCCTAGAGCGCGCCTTTCTAGCACTAAGCACTGCTGTTAAAAGTGCACTGCGTGCTGGCGAAAGTTGTAATCAGGCCGGGGCAAAGGTCAAATCTTGTTCAATTTTCTTGGGCGCCATAAAACTACGGTGTTTCCATACAGTCAGTTTTGACGAATTGTTTTTTAAATTTCAAAATTAAAATTAAATATGTTCCCCCGGTCCGATTTTGGTAAACTTTTTTTTGAGCACTCTTATAAAGCCAAAGTACATGATGAAAAAATAAAATAATAGAAAGCAATTAGTTTGAGGTTCAGATCTAATTTTCCTGGACTATTTATGTCATATTTGTTATTTATTAGTGATCACTTTGGTAGTGGAAGACATATGTAAAATAAGGGAGATTTAGCAGTACGAAGACAGTCGGGAAGGAGATAGGGATGCTCTTACAGTGTGTGGCGGGGAGAGGTCTTTTTTTGACTGGTAGGACTAAAATGCTTAAATGCCGCAGATATCGAATAGCGATCTAGAAACTAGGTACACAATACAATCTACGAACTTGAAAACAAATTTGAGATCAGATCTAGATCTAGAGCAGCGACTGAGTCACGGACAGTTCATGTGCCCTGCCAAATTTGAAATCACATGGTTATATGGTTTAGAAGTTTTGTACGTGACATAAATTTTTTAACCTACAAAATTATAGTATAGATTGTGGAGTACACGCCTTAAAGAATGGTTATCAAAATAGGGTAAAGGGTAAATGCCACTGATGTACGGATAAGACTACTTTAACTGCGCTACGAAGATACAAAAAGATAAAGAGCCGGTATTGAAAGATTTGAAAACAACATGTCCTCCTAATATCCACAACCAAAGAATAAAAGATCAAATATTTTGACAGTTAAGAAGCTACCAAGAAAGCACCCTTAGAAGGAAAAAAACCCAGTGTTAAAGGGCAAAATGAATGACAAGAGGAGAAAAGGCACAAATCTTTCGAAGAAAGATTGCGCTGTCCTGCGCTTACAATAGCATGATCTTGGTCAACTACAGGAACTTCTTACGTTTCTGACAATTTAGCCAATAGAATAAGGGTATAATTATTCATATAATAGCAAACATAAGATAGACAATGCAATGCTTTGGTTAATTAATGTAAATTCCAAGGCTTTGTAGTTTTTTTTACCACAGCATGTTATCAAAAGCTGACTTAAAATCAGGTTTAAACAAAAGTTGTACCAAAATGATAGCATAGGACGGATCGGAAATACAACTTAGGTCACCAGCATCAGTAACAGTAGTTGCAGAGGCAACAACAGCAATTGTAGCAGCTAGTAAAAGCAGCAATAATAATGCTAGCAGTAGTAGTAGTAGTAGTAGTAGTAGTAGTAGTAGTAGTAGTAGTAGCCACTGCGCAATGAAATGATTGAAAGATTTTAAAGGCATGAAATTAGCGGTGGAGAGAAGTAGGCTTTATGTGGAAATGCCCGAAATGTCTGCATTAATCTAGTAGAGTGGTGACGTAAAAGACCAGCAAGACGCGAAATTCTTACCATATGGGCACAAGAACCTCACTCTAAAGGTAGCACAGTCCAGCTCCCTGCCAGGAGCGCATGCTATCTCGTCCTTTGTACACCTGATGGTTTGACCGGACTGAGTCTCCTGGGTGACCCAGTCACCGTTCTCAGCCTTGGCACTGCATTCAATGGTTACTGGATCGTCGCAAATATAGTCCTGAGTTTCAAGAAGATAGATCGAAGTTTCAGCTTGCGCATTGTTATTACACGCTTCTATATTGGTTTATCCTCTCCTGCTATCTTTTTTTATCCATTTTCAAGCGGCTAATTCTTTTTTTTTTTTTACCAACGTTTTGTCTTATGATTAAGTTGCTTTCTAGAGACTTCATAAAATTGAGATTGAATTCAGTTGGGAAAAAATTGTGAATACCATTCTTTTTGTTCTAATCTCACAACTTTCCCTCAAGCTGTTTGCATAATCCCTTATCTATATCAGTCTGTATTTCAATTTTATTTTCATACAGGTCTATAAAATAACGTTACCTGTTTCTGGGCTCTCCTGATTTTGCCTTTGATCTCGTCCAAACTGACATCACCAGGGACAGGGTAATAGGGTGTGAATACAAGAGGGACATCGCTGTCTGCAGCATAAAGAAATTAAATACGTTGTCTCTATTATATCTTTTTTAACGACTAGAGTACTCTCGGTGGCTATAACCGTTGATTTTGATATAAAAATGCTGTTAACATAAAGTTATTTTTTAATTAACAATACTTTTCTTAACTATCCTGATTAAGTCAGTGGTATTAATATAGTTGATTGAAGCTTGGTTTCTAAAAACTTTTTCAAGTAATAAAACATCAGTGCTCAAATGGAGACGCCAAAAAAAAAAAATATTATCTTAAAACAACGGTAGATTTTCCGTGGTAATTTTTGTAAGCATATTATTGATTTATTTCCTATATCATTTCAATACACAAAACGGATTGAAAACATGAGAAAAAGTCATGGAATTTCTACTAAATTGTCCAAAATGGCTGGCCTTCTGAGAGTTAATCTGCAATACAGGATTCTGCTGCACCTTCTTTAAATATGTGACTTACTTGGAGGACCGCACAAAGCATAGAACTTGTTGGAGCACTTTCGTGAGTACCAGGCACCACTGTGAGGGTTCATAGACACGCAGAAGTGATCGCGGCCAGAACGATACGGCTTGGTGGGTAACAGACAACAGAAAACGAGAATGATCATTGGAACAGTGGCTATAGATGAGAGGGTTAAATCTAGGCGGTGATTAATAAATGTTATTATTTGATGCTTATGGCGGTTGAAGAAAAACAATAATAAGAATACTCCCTTCTTTGCCTCACATGCTTACTTTTTTTTCTAACACCCTGCATCTTTCATTCTCTCTCTCTCTCCCTCCCCCTCTCTCTCTCCTTCTCTCTCAATCTCTGTATCTATCTACCTCTAAAGATATTTCTTTTAAAATTTGACAATTTGTTTTGAAATGATTCTAAACAATCTTCTCTCTCTAGAAAAATAATAAAAAGTGCAATATACGACCAAATTAAGGTATCATTACCCCCGCGAAGGCTAAAATATTCACTTGTATTTATTTGCACATCCTCAGCGCATAATTTAGTACAAATATAGTAAAAATTAAAACTATAGTAAAAAATTTATGCAAAGTTAAGGTTCCAGCAGTGCCGCCGCGATAGACCACCATAATATAATCACTCAATCACTTGCCGCGTGCACTATCAATTTCTCCACAGCTTTCCAGCCCTCTCTTTTTCGCTGCAGTAAAAATTTCTGTGTTGTTTTTCCTTGTCTATTTCTAGGCTGCTTTTCGTCTTCCTTTGCCTCTCTTCCCTTCAATTTGCCCTTGAATTATGTCTTCCAGCAGTGTACATACTCTTGTTTTGGTGGATATGTCCAATGTTAATTAATTCTCTACCTGATGTTGACGTTACTGCTTTTAGACTTGAAGTGCAGCGAGAATTGATCGTTCTTTTTCTTTCCAACTTATTCTGAGGAGATATCTGTAGAACCACTTTTTCAGAGTTTAGCTTTTTCTGATCTTTTTTCTTTATTGTCCAAGCCTCGGCCACATATATTGTTACCATCAATATCAGACATTTTTTAAGTTTTATTTTTCACTCTTTTCCAATGCAATTTCTACCTATATGTTGTTGAGAACCAACATTCTTTTAATCGCCATCCTTATTCTGGTCTTGATGTCTTCAGAACAGCCAGCATCATCTATTTTGATAAACCCTTGATATTTTAAAGGCTTTAAACGTTCTATATTCATATCACCAATATTAATTACACCGTGTTGTTCTTTTCCAAAGCACATACATTTTTTTTCTTTGTGTTTAATTTCAGGCCTTTTCCTTCTCCAGGTACATTTAATTTGTTTTTAACAATCGTTGCCTCTTCTCAGTTGCTTGTATACATTGCTGTATCATCAGCATAACGCTCATTTGAGACTATCCTACCTCCTAAATCTATTCCAAATCTTTAATTCTGCGCCTTTTAGTTTTTGTTCTTTACTTATGCTAAAATGTGTGAAGATTAAATACACCCTTGCCTCACAACTTCACCTATTCCGAAATGTTCTGTATGAACACAATTTCATCTTATGCTTTGTCTTCTTATCTGGCATAAAGACGACAAGGTGTGGTGAGAAACCCGTTTAGTTTAGGGACTCGAATAGTGCACATTGGTCCTCAATATCAAATACTTTGAAATAATGAACTGCATGATATGAACTTTGCTGGGTTGAATTAAGTCAGCAGGGCCCAGGAAACGAACTAAAATGTGACACTTGGTTGAAAAACTTTCTATGATTTTTGTCATTTTCGACAGTCTTGAAAATAGCAAAAAATCGTGATGAGGATGATCATATGAGACCAAAATGTGAAACAGCACTACACCTAGAGGTTTTATTTTAATTCATTCCCTGAAAATAAGGTCTAGTTATAAACCAGGCCATATTTTCATGTCAACGAATTATAACTATTATTTTATAATTTCAAAAGAAAAGTCAGTTGTACCTCTGGCGAAAGGACCCAATCGGTGTAGGCTAGTCTCTCACCATCTTCCCATCTGTAGGCTTTGATGGACACATCGTAATAAGCCGAGATATAGGCAGAGTGTCTGTAAACGGAAAATTAGATGCTGTTTTAATATAAAGGAAAATATTTTGCAGAATGAAGCTATTCCAGCTTAACTTAATGAAGATGCGCCGGGCATATCGTTATAGGCTCAATTGATTAAGAGAAGCTCCTGGCACAGGTAGGAATTAATTTATAATTACTTTTCTTCGTGAACAAACTTGTACTTCTTGTGCAATAAAAAACTTCTCAAAACTCTTTATCACCTGGGTCGGTGTGACTCTTATTAAAAAAGGATGAAAGAATGCCACAGTTGTTCAAATTTTGATTACGTCGAATCATAAGAATTTAGGCACTACGTTAGCCATTTGGCTACATAATGTAATAAAACTGTATACAATATTTCTTCTAGTGATAGTCGACTTGTGATGGATATTATTTTAGTCCTATGTTATAAACATACTCAGGAATAAAGGTGCATCTATTTTACAGGGTAAAATACCAATATTTACTTAGAATAAAGTCATCTTTTTTATGCAAAGAGTCTCGCTATTCAATTCTCTTTGCTTGATGAAAGAACAATCATGATTGCTTGCCAGGATACTAAAGAAAAGCTCTAAAATACCGTCCTTTCGGAATCATTTTCATCTCTAGGTCTATGATAAACAAAATAGGAGAAAGAGTTTTCAAATGTATTTCTTGATTGATTAGATTCATGATCTCGATGTATCATCATTAAATAAGATACAAAAAGAATTTATCTATAAAATTAACCGTTTTAAAAGATAAGCCTGTTTAACATGTCTTCTTATTGCATCCTTACCCGAGCCCTTTCAAGAGAGATAATGCCTTGTTCTGTTGTTCACGGTTTTTCGTGGATGCTATCGGTCTATTCATCTCCTTACATTTGTCGACAGCCTCTTTCCAGGTGACCTTCTTATTTATCAAAACGAAGTCAAGCGGATCTGAACAAAACATAAACAAAATAACAAAATGCACTATGATAGACATTTCAAAAAGAAATTATATCATTTACAATTATAATCATGTTGATTTTCACACGATATGAAATGCGAGACGATAAAAACAAAACAAAACAAGGTTTCAGTCTAGAGCTTACCGCGAGGTAAATAACGTTGGTAATATAGTCTTTAAAAAACATTTTAAGATTTGAGAGCATCCTTAGGTAGTAAACAGAGAGCTTATAATGGCACAGGCTTGCAGGTTAAATTCAGGTTAGAGCCAGTCACGTGATATCTATCAATGGACTTGCTTTACAATTGCATTGAAGTGATGCATTCTAATATACTCTGTTGCAGTTTTAAGTATACACTTTTTAAAGCTTGATTGACAAAAATCTATCCAACCGATAAACTTCAAATTTACACATTGACTACCTGACACAATATTGTTGCTGGTGAGTAGTTTTCAAATTTCGTCTCGCTTGAGTACTTT
>BMAT01000567.1:187805-207108 GCA_019649035.1 Elysia marginata
TCACACACACAAAAAAAAGTTCAGATACCGTTTATTTATACAATTTATTCTGAGTCAAGTAGAACTTGGTTTTGAAACGAAAGGCAGAGCCAGTGTCTATTTATTAAAAGCAAACCGCAAATGATCAAGATGAATTTAGGATATTTTTCATTCTTTTATGTTTGACAATTTTATTAAAAAAGTATAGTGCCCTGTCAGTCTTTCTTTATACAAGAACCATTGTTGATATAGCAGGATGAGCGTCCCATAGGCTATCGATATTACTACAGAATGAGGGGGGAGGGAAAGAAATAAAAAATGGTTGCTTTCAAGAAATCGTTGTTGCTACCTGACCATCTTCCTCCAGAAATCAAAAGTCATTATAGCAGTAAAAAGCAAAATTGCATGACATCTTTAACGTACGAGCCTAACATGAGCTTTCCTTGGTACCTTAATGTAAAAAAAAAGGAAAGAAGGTTGTGGGTTAGCCCTGTTCACGCCACTCACGTGAAGGGTGGGAACTCTTTGTTGTACACGTAGTTGTTACAGGTGGTTGCCATCACGTAGGAACACCCGCCCTGGAACTCGTACTTCAGCCCGTCCAGCGTGTGGTAATGAGGGTCCCCTCGAGCTACACACGTCGAAACATCTGGGGAACAGAGGCAAGACCATACTTAAACGCTTGAATTTGTGTGTGTGTGGGGGGGGGGGGGCTGCTTGGTTGCTTTCTAATTGTGTTTCGTTTTGTCCATAAGATAGCTAACCGTTAAAATTTAAAACAGACATTTTGCATGTTACCTTTTTTTTTAATGAAAATGTTATGTCTGGTTTGGTTTCAACATTACCATAGGCAGATCTAGATAGGGTCTTGTTGAAAGGCTAATTTACATGGATTTGAATACTACAGGAAATAAATTTTAAAAGGAATATATGTATCACTAACTGTAATAACCAAAGTGAAGAAATCACCTTTGTAAAAAGAAACGTTTTAACCTTTTAATATACATTATCCCTTTTTAATTCATTTAAATGACTACATTCTTAAAAATAATTACATCTTTCAGAGAGTTGTGAATATTTTGCACTTCGAAGTGCCTTAAAATGAATTGATTTCAAAATAGAAATGCTTTTGAAGTTTTTTAAAGAGCGACTTCCGACTCAGTTTGACTGGCTTCACGACATTCATGTTTAACATAAAATAAAAAAAGCCAATGAGTGTAAATTCGGTTGGAATCCTCGATTGCGAAGCATGAATCTAAAATTCCAGGGGTTTTTTTTTATACGTGGTGAAATAAAGTGCTCGAAACAAGAATTTATACTGATCAATTTCAAAATGCGCTGGGAAGTAGCTTGCTTACTGTATACTTTGGAGTTTGCTTTGCATTTAGCTTTGCCGATGATCTCCTTGCCAGAGCGACGTTCAGGGACCTTGACACATTTTGCTCCAACAGGCGTCATCTCACAGCGCTTGCCTTGTCTCTCGCAGAACTTGCGCACCCGGTCCACTGCGCAGTGTTTCATTGCTGTAGAACGGGAAAGAGGTAGCCTAATTAGAATTAAACTAGCAATTAGCTAAATGCAGATAAATTCCAAAGACACAAGGTTCTACCTCAAACTCAAGGTAATGAAATCTTCATATGTATTCATATTCATGCGCCACGATGTAGCCTACGTGAAAACATTTGCTTTACGCAAATAATACAAAACTGTACAGTGTACCGTTCGAAATTTGCAAACTACTACTCGCAGCGCATAGTTGGCAATGCAGTTTGTTGATGCAGTTATTGCTACAAAACAGATTTTGCACTGGCCCCTGTAGAAAGCTAAACTCGATTCAGAGAGTTTGTAGAGCAACTGTATCAACCTGACAATTATACTAATGGCATATCGGCAGTATGTACTCTTTGAACGTTGACAAATCCATTATTCATGTTTGGTTTATGCTTTTCAAAGGGGCAAAAAGATATCGAGGGTGATGGCGTGCGAGCTTATTTTAGTGATACCAAAGAATTAGCGTATACAGTCGTCACAAATCTGACAGTGTTTGATGCCATTAGAGAGTGGAATGAGATAAAATTGCTGTAGGGTAATATCGAGAATAATTTATGCTTAAATATCATGAAAACAGACTTGTCTTTGAAAGTTACGGGCACTTCTTCTGAATTGTTTCGTCAAAATTTTAACATCACGTATATGTAAAAGTATCTGTTAATTCACTAATGTGCAAAAGCTTTCTTTGGAATGGGGGTAGGGGGAAGGGAGAGATGTTCAAACCTCTTGCTAAAGCATTCCTTTTTTAGCATAAGTCGGTGAAATAGAATAAACTACATTGTCGGTTAAATAGAATCAACTACATTGCATGTGCCTATTTTTTTTTTCAAAACTTTTGGGACTTTCGATAAAAAATGGAGTTTATCCATTACCCGTTATTACATAGCTGTCCATCCTTTTTTTCTTAAAAAGTTTTTTCGACGCAGAATAGATCAATGTTGGGTGACCTTTAAAGGGAATCAATGCCATGTCATGCCGCGTGCTTGTCGTGCTATACATAGACCTACAAGTTTCTTTTTCAAACAGAAAAAAATTAAAATAGATCAAGCCACGGAAATTAACGAACTTGATTCACAACCTCGAAGACCGCCCCGTCGTGGGAGTTTAGCAATTTCCGGATTCCTAAAGTCCACCATGCTGTTTTGTCGGATTACGTTGCAAAATCTACAAGCAAAGTCTGTGATTCTCTTTTTTATATATAGATCTAGAGATCAGACTAAGTAGTGGAGGCAGCCACTGCGCAATCAATTTCAAAGATTTTAAAGGTATGAATTTAGCAGTTGAGAGAAGTAGGCTTTTTGTGGAAATGCTCGAAATGTCTGCCTTTAGTAAGCTCCGAACCTTCGACTGATAGTAGCCTCGGCACCTACTGCTTTGGGTTAGAGACAGAAGTAGACGAAGGCAACTTACGTGTGTCAGGACACTTAAAGCGCACTTCCACATCCGGGCAGGTCTGATCAAAGTCCTTACATCGGAAGCTGTTCTTAACGCAGGCTTTGATAAGATCTAGACCTCGTCTTCTCCTTGGACTAAACAGCCTCTTGGTCCTCACGTCTCGACATTCCATGGCCAACGGTTTCTCGCATAGGTCGCCAGGCGAGATACCATCCTAAGGAACACAACATCAACAATAATAACTGGTTTGCGACTTGGAAGTTTTCCCTTGAGAGCTCCATAAACACAAGAAAGACATCTTTTGGTTATTATTTTATTCTGAAGTCAAATCAACAGAAGCTAATTGTTTTTGTGTTATGTTGATCTTAACAAAAGCGTTAATTGAAAGGTGTGGTGAGAACGCTTCTAAATGAGACTCATAAAAACAAGGGGAAAAAGAGAGGAAGAGGAGGAAAGAGGGAAATCAAAGAAAGAGACATAACTATAACAATTAAATGGGTGTTCCAATATCTTATACTGCTTATACTGAAAAGACTTTTGTCGGTGAAAAAACGCTTCGTATAAATATGAAAAAAAACGCATGACAAAAGCAAAACCAAACTAATTTAATTAACACAAATGGGACATAAAATGATCAATAGTTTGAGTCTTACCAATTGTCCTTTCCCGACTGCTTCAACGATATCACAAAGATTCTCATTCTCGTCTCCATCGGCGTTTGTGTCACTGTTGATCCAGGGACTCCATTTACAGCCTTCATCCTCTCTATCTATAGGCACTGCAGATGTTTCATAGAGATACCTCATTAGTACAGAGTAGAAAAATATTGATGGACATAAGTTTTGCTTTGCTTATGATCTCGCGTCGATTTCCTAGAGTTTTTAAAGGATGCCACCAGCCAACAGATCTCAACAGGTTTGGTTTTAAAGAATGCGTTTTAAAAATCCGGGTTTAAAGTATGCGTAAAACAAAATTAATGCATTTTTATAGTTATATTTTTTTCGAAAAATTTATGCACATAGCTAGATTGAGGTAATACGCATTCCTAGACATTTACTTCAAGCTCTTCATGTTTAGGGTTAGCTTCAGTGTTGCAGAGCATTCAGTTTATGGATCTAGGTTTATATTTAAAAAGTGTTTTCTTATGATCAATTAAATTACTACTTAAAGAGTTCGGATGGAATATTAAATCTTTGAAATGCCTGAAGTGGAAGGATAAGTTCAAGAAATAAGCGGAAATGGAAATAGGCAAGAAATGTTTCAAATGAATTTTTCAATAACACAGCATACTAATTCAGCCCATCAACGGTTGTTCAATTTTTTAAAATGTAACACATTAGAATTCTTTCAATTCATTTGCATTACACCTCATCGTACATCAAGTAAATTGTCATAAAGTTGAAATGCTTTTAATTTTGATAACTGACTCAGTAGACTCTTTTTTTTTAATTCTAGATCTTAAACGTCACAGGAGCTCTCAAATATGTTTTCAGTTATTGAGCCTCTACTTGGATTTAGACTTGAAGTTTTAAAGAGGGTGGGTAAAGCGGGCTAGGAATTCCACTGTTTTTATGTCCATTCTTTTTCTATTTAAGTTTTTTTGTATTGCATATTAAGTGTTATTGATTGACCAACACTCTTTTTATATGTAATTTTACTTTAGAAGGGGGCTATTTCACAGAGATCTCTGAAAAATTGATATCCTCAACTTGTAATGACTATTGTTCTAGTCTACAATGTGTGTCAAGCGCCTTTACATTACAAGGGACTTTATAAGGCCTAAACTAACTTTGTTCACAGATGTAGTTGGCTTTCTGGTCACAATCGGCCATAGCTGGTTGTACATCGTCTCCAACATCATAAGCCAGACATTGGCTGTTCAGAGGGCTCTCCATGTTCCAAGTATCTACGCTGGGCTTAGTGCCAAACCGCCTTTAGTAGATGATTTTTAATAAAAATAAATAAGTAAAGAAATAATATATGGTATATGATTTAAAAAAAAATTATGGTGCAGAAAAGAAATAGGCCTAAAAGCAGGTACTGAGTTAATGAGAGTGAGATTATGATATTGATAGATCAATCTTTCATTATAAATATCGTGTAATACTCTTATTCTCTTGCGAAACTTAATTCGTATATTCGTTAAACAAACCTCAAACAGAGGTCAAAATTCTTGATTTAGAATTATTATTACCCATAAAGATTAAAATTACCCGTCATTGTTTTTAAAAGCAGATAAAATTATAGCATAAACTGAAAGAAATTCAAAAAACCAATTTGTAACCCTACCAGTTGAAGGAAAAAAATCATTTTGAAACTATACTTGGTAAACTATAAACATGAATAAGAAAAACTTAATAATAAACTTTTTTCTGTTGGTGGAGAAGACATTACAGTAAAGTGAACAAATTTGTATAATTTATTTCTGGGTTCCCAAACTTAGAAAATTTCGTGGAATTATCAGCTTTCTCTCAATATGGTTTCATCCAAATCATATGATATGTGGGCCTAGTTTGGTCTTATACACCAACCTAAAAGCTCTCATATTTATGCCAGCCATCTTGAACATCTCGGCGATGTTGAAGGCAAAGTTCATGTCCAGTTGATGACTGATGCTCGCACCTGGTCCACTCGTGGAGAAAATCGACTGAGCCGACAAATTGATTTCGAAGTTGATCTGGGAAAATGCCTTTGCTCCGCCAATAAAATA
Organism: Elysia marginata; assembly: GCA_019649035.1. Lineage (NCBI taxonomy): Eukaryota > Metazoa > Mollusca > Gastropoda > Plakobranchidae > Elysia > Elysia marginata. The sequence goes on from BMAT01000567.1 coordinate 193,441, forward strand.
ACGGCCACCTAAATATAAAAACGTTTTTAGTGCATAGATGATCGCACGCTCACCTTGCTAAATCCTCACTATCTCTCACTCGGGAAGAGGGCAAAAATTTTCAACCAAAAATAGCCCTATCGTCCGTTTCAAGCAAAACAATATGCGATTTTCTGGAATAACTTTTTTGATTCTCCTCGAATGGTTTTAAAACTTTGCACAGCCAATCATCTCAATTTGTCTCTTCAAGAAGTTTTTTTTTTCGTAAAAAATTGATTGAGGGAATTATAGTTTTACATCGTTAGAAACTTAAAATATTATCTTACTCTGCAGAACCACAAATTTAGGAGTTTTACCGTAAGATAGTGACAGTAAGTCAGATGAACAGCTTTCTAAAATCTATGTTATTGTAAAAGTCTACGGAAAGGAAAGTATCGCAAGTGACGTTTCGCACAGAAACAAAGACAAAACAAGACGCAACAATTTGATTTCAGAGTGCGCACCTAGGATATAAATTAAATTCTCAGAGCCACTGTTGTGCTGTAAAAGTCTTTAAAATTAACTACTGTTAAATCCTAAAATAAGCGAACGAAAAAAATACCCTAAATCCTACACAAAAAAATTTGAAAACCACAACACAGTTATGACAAAATGATTTAAGACCATATGCGAAATACAAAACAAGTTGGAAAGAGTTACGGAATATAATATTGCGAAAAACGCGGATTTTTGGAGTAAAACGGAGCATAGCTTTGGACGAAACCGTTAAGAAAATTGATTTACTGGTTTACAAATAATTAGTATTAACTCAATAGCCTTATAATCATTTCTAAAACAAGGCCTTGTGTTTACAATATATATATATTTTAAAAGTCTGCATCTTTGTTGAATTTAATTTGCACGTAAAACTTTTTTCATATAAGCCTGTATCCCCGTTCATTTGAACGGATCATTGGTGTCCATCGCTTTCAGTAGGTCAGTGGTTTTGTAACGCAACTTTTCAAAGGTTTTATTTTCTGTACTGTGGTGAAACATAAGCACAATGTATTTTTTATTTATGTTTCCAGGCTCCATTCTATTGCACATTCATATATAAGCACGAGTATCCAGTATATTTAACTACCTTCCGCTTTCTCAACAGGTATGGTACCTAAAACAAAACAGAAACATTCATCACAACACCCTTCTCTCCCCCCCCCTCTCTCTCTCTCCATAAAGTTAATAAAGTCTGCCTGTCTATCTATCTATGTAAATATCTATCTATCTATGTGTCTGTCTATCTACCTATCTGTTTCCTCTCTTACTTTTTTTTAGATTTTATCCTTTCTTCAATCTGCTTTTTTCTATTAAAATTTAATATATTACGTTAATTTTCTCTCTCTCTTTCCTTCTCTTTTCCGCTCTTTCTTTCATTTGCCTTTTCTGATCTCATCTTCTGTATTCTCTCCCTCTCTGCTATAAGTGCGGCTAGGGTTTTGCCGATCAACACCCCATTTCTCTTTTTTTTCGTACCTACGGAACCGTTTACTTTGCTTTCCTTTTTTGCCAGAATTTAGACCACAATGTCTCTTTTTCTTCTTCGTTCATCACTGAAATATAGATATATAATTAAAAAAGATCTGCTAGAACCCTGAATACCAGGGTCAGCTATCAGATAGTTTTCAGATTCGGACTGGGGTACTCCAAGGATGCCCTCTGTCACCATTTCTCTTTATTTTGGCTATTGACTGGATTATGAAGGAGTCTACAAGGGGTGACCAAAATGGTATTCAGTGGAACTTATGGCAGCAGTTGGATGACTTAGATTTTGCCGATGACCTGGCCTTGCTGTCAAATACTAAAGGGCAGATGCAAAGTAAGACTGAGGACCTTAATATAATATCAAAGAGTCTTGGGCTTCGCATCCACAGTGAAAGTCTAAGGTACTCAGGTTAGGAGTAAAAACCGAGGAAGGAATCATACTAGGAAGAGAGGCATTAGAGGAAGTAGTCTCATTTATATATTTAGGAATTACAATCGACCTGAAGGGTGGAACAGACGCAAACATTAAGGCAAGAATTGGAAAGGCAAGATTAACAAAGGATCTGGAAAGCTGGAAACATATCTCAAAAGGTCAAGATCAGACTTTACAATTCTAATTTCAAATCAGTTTTGCTGTATGATTGCGAAACTTGGAAAGTCACACCTGGAGCAATAAAGAAAGTGCAAACCTTTATAAAAAGATGTATGAGGGGTATTCTGAGAATAAAATGGCATGATAGGGTAAGAAATGAGGAAGTTTGGGGGCGAACAGGACAGAAAACAATAGAAGAGGAAATCGTATTTAACCGACAATTTGTAACGCACATCGTCGTTGTTGAGATCGTAACGGGAGTACTGTTCAGATTCCATTTTTAAACTCTAATTAATAAGTTTTACACTTTAAACTTAAGTTTTAAAAACGCACTGTTTGGAGTAAAAAATTATTGCACCCACTCTAATCTTTAAGATAACTTTGGGCCAAACTTGAAAATGAGCTTGTAGTCTAGAAGTGGTTAGTTGGTTCACATTTTTGGCCTAGCTATATTAAAACCTTTAGCCATCACCCAGCTTTCTGGAAACGCGGGCGCAAATTGTTTCCTCTTGACGCACCGCTTTCCACGAACGATCCGCTTTCAACAACCTTTCAAGCCACCCCGCGTTACTAGAACGATCACTAAGTTTCGCGTTTTTTCATCTTTTGCTGTACATATTTAGAGCACCGACTTTTAAAATTTCTTGCCGAAACCTTTTTTTGATCTGTTCTCAAATATTTTGTGGTATTACGACTCTTTCTTTATTTTTTAATAATTTTTTTGACACTATCTAGATCTAGATCTAGATCTAGTTTGTCCGTAACCGTTGTACTTTCACTTCGCAATAACTGCTGCTTGCAATGCCAGAGGTTTTTTTACGGTAGCAAAAAAGGATGTTTGTTGGTGTAAAAGTGTGTTTTTCTTACAGATCATAAAATTAGCTTTCTATACATACCAAATACATTATTCTAGGCAGTATGTGTGATTTTATATGATTTTTTGAAAATACACTAAAACACTGCGTTTGCAGGGAATAATGGAAGGGCTGCCCCAGCGTATATAGGGAATAATAGAGTCTGGGAGTGTGCGATGTGAAAAAATGCGGAAGGGCGCGTATGTAGTGGATAGTTTAATTGGTTAATTTTTGCTTGTTTGTGACTAGTCAGATAACCTTGCAATCGCCCATTTACTTCCAAAGCCCTTCACATATTACATTCACAAGCTCTTAAAACGTTTTAGAGAACTTACGCTTCAGTCTGTTTTCGTTTCTCAGCTGACCGGCTGTGGTCACAAGGTCGTCCACCTGCAGTAGTTTCCCGCCAATATCAGCGCATCTCTGAGCGGCCTCTACGTACTCCCTGGTTTGAAAAGAAACCTCACAAAATTACTAGTTAATTATTAAAAGCCTTTTCAAAAATATCTAACTATAATTAATTGAATGAAAATGATTTGTACTAAATCAATCAATTTATAAAAGGCTCCTTCATCTAGTTAATAATATGTAAAGAATAAAGTTTGTATTGTTGACATATCATTGAAACTAGTCTGTGCATAGTGGAATTTCGGCTCTACTGTTGTTGTTTTTTTTTGTTTTTGTTGCACAAGAGTAAAAAAGTATGTCTGCACTCTTTGAAACCTACATGGAGTTGCTTTGTTCAGTGACGATACACCTGCCGTCTTCTTCGTAAAATGGTCTCCGGCACCTGAGACTTCTTCTCATCCTTCGATTTCCTGCAGAAAATGAAATGAAATGCTTTTTTTGTCCTTGATGGGGAAATTGATTTGTAACTTGGTCTTCAATTCACTAGCATTGCTTTAAAAACACAAACACGCACAACACGTTTAGTTACTACCATAAATGCAAAGATCGAACAAAAATTACCCGGAAGCAAAAGAACATTGTGTCAACTGCAAGAACTTGGCACTAGACAGAGGGATATGGATTATCAACTCGAACACTAGTAATACACAACCTTTAGCAACAGAGGATGCTTTATCTAGGCCCATGTCAGGGAAATACCTCTCTACACCAAAAACTCGCATGAAGTCGGCCTTCATAGGGTTTCGATATAATTTTTTATTTTATATTTGTCAAGGCAAATTTGATTTTTAGAGCATCCTATATCTATCTAGACCAGAAAATCGCTCCTGGTCTGCCTTACATATGAAGTTGTTTTACTAATTTTGTCAGGGAAATGTTTAATATTTACAGCAACCTATATATAATCGAGACTTACTACAACATACATTGTTGTTTTTCATTTATCATCTTTGTCGGCGAAATGTTCAACATGTTCACGATCCTGCATACATAATTATGTATACATTATCTAGAATGAAAAAAAAAACAACAACTCACTCCTGGACGGCCTGCAACACACGCGAAAGCTGCCGCCGCAGCCATAATCGACAAAGATTCGGTTCCTGTCAAAGCCGAACGTCTGACCGAGTTCGCAATCGCACTCCTGCTCGGCCCAGTTGAGTGTCACCGACTTGATCTTCCTGCAGCCGCTCACCCGCTCGGAGTAATAGTCGTTGTCCATGCTATAGATTTCTATATCCTGGCATTGCTCTGAGGAAGACAAGACGTTTGGTTCACTTGAGCTGTAGCTTAGGTATCTCGCTAAAAATACACAATACACATTGTCTGTGGTCAATGGTTTGAACAAAAAATTTTTTATTCTGTCTTTAAATTTAACTGTATAGTCGTAATCAAAACAGATAGTAACTAAATTATTCACTCTAGTTAATATCATGATTGTCTAAATTCTAGATCAAGTCTAGCACAATACTAGAAAACAGCTTCACTAATAAAACCCTCATTTGCGCCAACATACCAAAAAGATGGACATCTGATAACTAGTACACGCAAGCTATCCATTGCATGGTGCAATCAACTAATCTTAAAATGTTTATCTAGGTCAAATGGTGTTAAAATGAGACGATTGATAAATCATCTAGCTGTGATAATCCTTACATCCCTTTAAGACTTGAACGGAGCAAGCATGTTAAGTTTTGTTTATTGATGTTGTTTATTTTTTTCTTCTCTTGAATGCAAATAAGTGTGAGATGGGGGGGGGGGGGNNNCTGTTTACCAGCTTAAAAAATTAAGCCTTTTCATTCTAATAAGCAGCTGAAGTGCTGCATAATGTTTCCTTCAAATCTAGTCTAATAGATCACTTTGAGCGCTAGTTTTCACAAGTGTAAATTCTACTCAGACGTACCACTGCGGCATTACCTAAATATAGCGTCTCGCTATCAAAATGGCGGACGCTCCCGGAAATTAGAGTAGAACTCCTTTGTTCTATGAAACAATGTAGCCCAAATTAAACTAGATTTACATTGATCCTTAGCACCAAAAGATTTATACTTTAACTTCCGGGATCGTCAGCCATTTTGTTAGCGAAATGCAAGATTTTTGCGATGTGCACAGCCTCAATATGGTTTTTATTTTACAAGTCGAATGTAAAAAGAAGTTTTTTTTTTGCACGTAAATAAGTATGATATGTAAACGACTCACCTTGCCCTTTCCCCGCCCTTCGCTTTCTTCGAGACCTCCGCCATTTCCTTGATTTCCTTCCATGACGATGATGCTTTCTTCGCCGTGCCTTTCCTTTTCGTTTACCACGAATCCTATTTTTCCTCATTTTCCTCCACCCTTTCCTATTCTTTCTTCCTTTTCTTTTCTTCTTCTTTAACTCATTCTTTGACTTCTCTCTGCGCTTTCCTACTTCTTTCGGGTTCTTTTTCTTAATATTGTTCACTTTTATGTCCACACTGGCGTTTGAGGTGGCATCGGCTGTTCCTATGCCTTCAACGTTTGCCCCTTGGTCAGCGAGCAGTTCTGTTTTTTTCTTTACTTTCAATCCCCCTTTACCACCTTTGCGTTTTTTGCCAATCTTTACACTACCAATGGCTTCTGAGGTTGAAAAAGCATCGGCCTTTCCTCCATCTTCACTGCTTGCTGAGATGTTAGAAGAGGTTTTCAAGTTCATTGAAATGGACTTACCTCCCAGACTTCTTTCAGACCAAGGTGCAGTTTTGCGGTTCATTCGTCTGTATACTAGACAATGAGAGAGAAAAACACAAACCATGGTGGCCTTATTTTCTTTGATTAACATATTTCTCATCAGCTTATTTGGTATTACTTTAGTAACATCGAATAACATTGAATAATAATGATAACAACAACAACTATAATAATAATAATAATAATAATAATAATAATAATAATAATAATAATAATAATAATAATAATAACAACAATAACAATAACAACAGCAACAGCAAAACTTGTTGGTCACAAAAATGTATACGTCTATATTTGGCAGAAGTAGACGAATTCTGAGTTGTTTTACTCTTACACTAAACAACAGGAAAGCAGAGTTATAGATCTGACTTCCATTTTCAAATTTAAAAGCTTCATTATTCTTCAACGACTTTGCTTTTACGACCTCATTTAAAAGAAATCCTTTAGGCGGCTTTCATATCGAAAAAAAAAACCACTGGGACTCATGCTTAAACTTGAAAAACTGATCCCGTGCAAAAAAGTTCTGAAAATCCTTTCTCTCATGACAGGCACTGGACAGTTTCATGTGATCCTTGGAGGCGAAAAGAGCAAAACAAGAAAAATCAGGGACGGCGTGCCTCAGGGTTCAGTTAATGCGCCAACCCTTTTTAACATCTACATCAATGGCATTACAGAAACAACCTCTCTTCCACTAGGTCACGCAGACACACCAATCCAAAAAATGGACAGAAATAAAAGACACTCGCAGTAAAGATACAACTGTTTTAAAGGAATACTTCGACACCTGGATTCTGAAAATGAACACAACAAAATCAGTGGCAACAGCATTTCATCTGAACAACCACGAATCATAAAAAAACTTTAAGCATCAAAGTTAACAACAAGATCCCAGCCCTAAGTATTTGGGTGTCACTCTAAACAGACAAAACTACTGCAAATATCTGGAAGGATGCACCAACAAGATTGCGAAAAGAAACCGCATCATGCGAAAGTTTGCAAGAACAACATGGGGAGTGTCACAATCTGTTCTGCAAACGTCAACTCTTGCCCCGTGTTACTGTGGAGCTCAATATTGCGCTCCTGTGTGGAACAGACTCCCGAAGACCAAACTGCTTGATGTTGAACTACGTGAATCGATGAAAACAATAGGTGGCTGTCTCAAACCAACGCCGATCCAGTGGTTTCTTACCATAAGCTCAATTACACCTCCCCACTTCAGAAGAGAAGATGCGACAAGAATTGAGGACATGGCAGACAACATACCCTTTAAACAGATATTACAAAGAAGCTCCAACAACAAGAAGACTGAGGTCAAGAAACCCCTTCTACAATGCAAAGATTGAAAATTTTAATGCAACAGAGGAATGGAGGAATGAATAGGAAATAACATTCCAATAGGTGGAAGTATAATAACTAATCCAACCCAACCTCTTCCTGGCCTCACAACCTTAAAAAGAAAGCACTGGGTGATAACCAACCGAATTCGGACAAGACATTCAAAGACCGCCTATATGATGCAGAAGTGGAAATTGAAAGGTTCTTCAATGTGCCGACGATGTAGCAAGGATCGTGAAACAACAAATCACATTGTCTTAAACTGCCCAGCTACGAAGCTAGATGGTGGACATGAAACAGTCCATAATGCTGATGAAGACCTGGTAGCCTGGATCAACATTATATTTCATCTGGAGGTGGCTAAAATAGTGTATTAGTACTAAGAATAAAACAATTAAAAGAATATCTTCTCATTTTTAAGTAGAGCTCCTAGTCTGATTTACAACCTGGCTGACCCAGACACGTCACGCTGACTCTTGAGAATGAAAATAGAAAGACTGATTTTTTTTCTCTGAATGTTTGTGGCCTTTTGTTCAAAATAGAGCAGATTTTGTTAACAAAGTTAATATATTAACATATTATTGTTAACATATTCTCTTAAATATATTTTCATTATTTCATAATTTTCTATGATTTTTTTCGAGCGTTATAAGGTTAATATTCTTACTTGGCCTTTTTAATGATCTAATATGACATGATGTTTGTTTTTTAAGGGTCAAGCTAATCCAAGAAATGCAGCAACAAGGGCTGTATTTCAACACAGTTCAGAGCTACAAAGAAAAAACATAGGGAAACAAACTATTGGCCACAAGAGACGTTTTGCATATACCTGGTCTGCTTGCTCTTCTCCTGCCTCCATGTCTAGATCTAGACCTGTGGCGAGGCCACCTTCCCTCGACTTCTAACAAAACAATGGCCAAGAGAACCAGCAGAGTGAGAGAAATTCCCCGCATGATTCCGATGGTCTTGCTAGGCTAGCTCCCAACTAGAAGGTCCTCTGGGACTATCTAGTTCATAGAAAGACGTTTACGGTTTATTGCACTCTTGTGATCAGCAAAATACAGTAACTCTTGTGACCACCACTGTAATTTAGTAAAGATTTACCGACTTCGGCGTGATGCCGAAACTTTGGTTTTAAAGCAGCCACGAACAGTTGACGTACATTCTAGTTTTATATGGTGTTGCTTTTCTAAAATTTGCTCAGTATTATAAGACAGTAAAGATTGTATTTGAGTATAACAGAAAGAAAAAGGTCCCCTACCGATCACGTAAGTAATACGATTTTTTAGCAATGCTGTTCAATGTTTGCATGGAAAATAGTCAACTTAGCATTTCAAACAAAACGAATGAACGGTAATCCCTTGAGCGATGTTTAAGAAAATAAGATGGTAATTTGAGCGTATCAGGACTTTATTAAAAATCACCAGGCGGCCTCCCGATAATGCTTTTCACAAACAAAAAAAATATGATCATCCATGCCTTTCATTTGAATATGATCTGTTTTCTTGTAACATTCCAACACAAATCCTAATACTATTTGTTCGAACTTGTTTACTTCCCGACTTACATTTAATTCGTGCCTGCTCGGCGTTCTTTAAAAGTATCTTTTCTTTATCTCGTAACCGCAACGCATTAATGCATCTCTCCATCTGACTATCTTTTTTACACTCTTTAGTCGGTCAGCCGACTTTTACAAAAATGATTTCAAACACGATTTCTTCAAAGCAAAACACGATTTTCCGTTTTTTTTTCAAATAGTCACAGTAACTGTCACCGTTAAACTTGAGTTAACATTAATATAGAACTTAAAGAGAACCTTTAATAGAAATCATTTTTTTTAATCATGAGTATTGAGTATAAGTAGAGAAATCGCAAACATTTTTTATACTAACATGAATATCATTACGAAACTTCAGACGTATGACTCAACCTGCAGATTTTATCTGGGAGACAATCAATATTCTTTGCGAAGTACTAAATTTTTGAGGAAAAAAAACTACAGCGGAAACGAGGCTGGATAAAAAGTAATGATGCATCTAGGCAACTTTGGATTTTGATGCAAAGTGGGCCAACGCTTACTGAAAATTTAAAGCCAATAGTTCATTGTCAAAATCATGAGTTTAACCCTATCGGCCATATGAATTGATACGTTCATCTTCCTTCCCTATTGCAATACGATGGAGAATGTAGATCTCGCTTAAAGGAAAGACAAAATGTAGTGGTGCATTGCTAAGTTCGCTTAAAAGTGAATGTTCTGATGGCAACCTTTTATCACGCATTTCTGTTATGGATCTCGATCTATTCAGAAGTGTCACTGTTATTTTTTTTTTCAATGATCAATTTTCCTTCTGTTTTCAAAACGTAGGTCCTTTGTTTCTTTAACGATACAGTTGCTGAAAAATCAAACGTATAAAAATAAACATGTTTTGCCCCTTTTCATCCAAATCATTAAGAACACATTTCTACAATTGGTCTATACGACGTGAGTCGTGTTAAAGCAACTGAAATGCAGTTCTAACACCTTTATGAGTTTTTAAAAGGGCCGATTAAAATCTTCCTGTCATTGAAACGAATCAGTTTTAAAAGATACCTGATAAAACGTCGATTGATATAAAAATTTATTTCGGCACATTTTTAACGTGTTTAAACTTTACATAAAAATATGTTTTACTGTTGACTGGTTATGCAAGACAGGAGATCCAATTATTTTTTTTTGTGTCTGCCAGAATATTCAACTGCTTAATATTTGAGGTAAACTCGTGCTCAATGACATTGTTCTTTCTGTGGTTTCTTTTCGTTATGGCTCAATATTACACTTGCCCTACTTTTTCTCTGTGTATCTGGACAAAACCAGGTTTAAAGCAGCTCTGTGCAAAACTGTCTTGATTCCAGGAAAATGCCTAAGGTCACACCAACGGTTAGACACGAAGCCTTAGAGTCAATAGGAATATAGACAAGATACATAATTTTATTAGTACTAGTTGACGTGGACCCATCTGATCGGGCAAAAGACTGCACTGTCTGAAAATGTGCCTTCCTTTCTTATTATTCTGATGTTTCTAGCATCATTAAATTCATGTGAACGAATAGGCAGTCTAACGTGTTATAATTGTAGTTGAAGTCTCTCAACGCGTGGAATAAATCTTACTTATTCACCGTGATCTACTCTCTGTGTTTCATTCGTTGCGTGAGACAAGCAGGGGTCTCGTATCTCTTTATTTCGTTTAATCTTTGACGACTTCAAAATGAATTGTAAGTTGGACTAAAATTCATAATTAGGTTTTGCCCCCCCCCCTCTCTCTCTCTCTCTCTCTCTCTCTCTCTCTCAGTCTCTCTTTCTCTCTCTCTCTCTCTCTCTTTCTCTCTCTTTCTCTCTCTCTCTCTCTTTCTCTCTCTCTCTCTCTGATGATTGAGAAAGTGCACATTAAATTTTGTAAGCCAGTATTAAACGCTGGTAAGAGTAAAAAAACCAAAATGCTCGTGTACTCGCTGAATGTGGTAGGCATCATTTATTTGTTACGTACGGTATACAAACAATCAAAATAATATTGGCTCAAACTTCTTTTTGTTGATGAAGATAGGTATGCGAAGAAAAGCTATAAACAATTTTTTGCTGGATAGAAATGGATGAACGAAGTGGGCAACTAACATGAGAAAATTACTACGGTATGTATTTTGGCATTGGGATATGAGAATGTGACAAAACGTCGTAAATCTGTCGGTTGTGATGGGGGACAAAGTATTTTCAGAAGTAACATAGAAACTTACAACATTGTCATGATGATGTGATGTAAAGAGTTTCTTAAATTGCATTATAATGCTTTGTCAGACGTTTTAAGTGAATTAATCAAGAAATTTAGAAACGGTCACACTCAAAATCTGTCGGTTGTGATGCAGGACAAACTTTTTGTCCAGCATCACAACCGACAGATTTTCAATTATGGTTTTCCTTCGCTTCTTTTAAACCTTCAAGCATTCAACACTGCTAAATGATGTAGTTTGAGATGGATAAACTACAATAGTTTATTATGACGGCCATATTTTCTGTGCTATGCCTTAAAATACTTTGCCCACCATCACAACCGACAGAATCGCGACCTTTTGTCAAAGCCTCATGTGCCTGGTTCAGGCAATGTATAGAAATAAATGTTTTTTTTAGCCAGTGGAGAAAAGGCTTCGCCGTATTACCGATCAAGAGACCAGACCTGGCATTTTTTCCAATATTACTTTGACTATCCCCCACATTTTAATCCGCTATTTCAATCCATTAATATACATCTAGACGCGATTTAGCGGTAATAAAAACATTGAATTACCTATCATCTGTCAGCATCGTCACTGGTGAGGGTAGCTGGCAACGAAGATCTCTTTACAAGTTATTACCATCTTTCTCTATCTTTACAGCATTTGTAAATCTATGTATGCAGGGGTCTGTGCCAACATTTTGATCATAGCATCCAAATACGCTGTTGCTGGTCTCCCTCTCTTTCTTCTTTCCTTCATCTTTCCCTGCAGTCGGCACTGTATTCATCAGATTGTATCTCTCGTTTCTCCATGTATGCCCAATATAGTTCATCTTTCTTTTGTTTAAGGTTGGCATTAATTGCAAACTCGTGTTTAGTTGTTATAAGATGCTCTCGTTTTTTCTGTCTTTGTAGCTCCCCTTCAACAGTCTTCTGTGGAACTGCATCTGTGTTATGTTAATGTTGTTTTTGTCTAGTTTTTTAGGGTTCATGCTTTACAGGACAACAAGTCACGTCAAGGCTTTTAGTATCTTCCTCATCAGAGCTCTGGATATTCCTTCATCCTTAAGGTCTTCCATACATGATTCAGTTGCACCATTATTTGTTTCGCCATTCTAATTTTTTTTATCTCTTGTGTGCAAAGGGTTTCATTTCTTTTTGTGGAGCCTACGCGTTTTCAGTCAGTGATATCTTCTAGTCTTAAGTTATCCTCTATTATCTGTGTAAAATATTATTCATCTTCTTTTTAAAGCAAGTGTTGAAGGATTTGGAAGACACCAGGACAACCTGGTGTACTTTTTATATATGTCTTTGGTGTGGGCTATGGGCCTTAAAAACAATAAAATTTATTCAAGATGAAATCAATCTCTCTCTAAAATAATAAATTTCTGTCGTTCTTAAACTTTGTTTTAGTTGGTTTCCTTGTTTCTATTTTTTTGCGGTCGTGAAATTACAATTAAGCTTTGCTGGACACCTACACTTCCGATATAAAAACCAAGTACTTAAAAATTATTGTTCTAAAATTGTTGTTGTTTTAAAAACGTGGTTTTGCTGCTGTTTTTATGCCTTGTGTACTGCTTTCATAATTGTATTAGTTTTATCACTAATCTGTCCAGGCTCTGATACCTCTGTTGTAAACAGTTCTCCTCGCTAGCTGCCTAGATTGGTTTTTCGTCGCCACAGTTTTTATATTTTACGTTCCCTCTCACTGCAATGTTTTAATTCATGTCAATTCAAGTTTAGTCAGCCAACACAAAGTTACATAAGTACATATATTGAAAAAAATCAATACTCTGTCACGCCGACAGGTTTTAACATTATGAATATCATAGTAAAGTACATTATCATAGAATGACTATCTTAAAGAAAAGAAATGTTATTTCCCTCACAGACACCCATACACACACTCCCCTCTCTCTATCTCTCTCTCTCCTCTCTCTCTCTCTCTATCTTCCTCTTTCTTTCCTTCTTTTAATCTGTCTATCATGTGCTCCCTTCCACCCCAACGAACAACAAATATATGATTTAATCTTTATCTATCCTGCTCAATAAAAGACCACCCCGCCCCCTTTTCATTGTGCCAGGTGTTTGCTAATTGCTCGTTTCCTTGTTTCATAAATTCTGCACCCCTGGGAAAAAATCGAAAATTTTCTTGCTGGGTGGATGTCATCTTTCAAGATCTATTCTGCTTTGGCTGATATGTTTTCGCCATTTAAACTTCTCATGAGATGGTAGATTCACAATAATCAACTTTTTTGCGTTTATGAAAATAGAGTTTAGTTTTTTATATCCTTTGTTGTTCTATAAAACCAAACGATAACCGATTGAGTTAAGATGCTCTCCACAATGACTCTGCCAAAATTAATTAGCGTCACCTCTAAGTTTTCTTTAAATACATTTGCTGCCGGGCTTTTTTGTATATATGTTGTTTCTATTTAGTTCCCATGATGAAATGGTAGCGAATATATTGCCCAAAAATTTGTATGGCAGATAAGAAAAGTATCTGCCCCCTTGCTCTGCTTGACCT
>BMAT01000576.1:7846-19052 GCA_019649035.1 Elysia marginata
GCCCTCTGCGAGCGGTCTAGCTATTTATAGGTTGAGGTCTGTGGTCTGGCCTCATAGGTTGGTGGTCAGTGTGACTTGTGTCTGGCCTGACTCACAGGTTGGTGGTCAGTGTGGCTTGTGTCTGGCCTCCCAGGTTGGTGGTCAGTTTGACTTGTGTCTGGCCTCACAGGTTGGTGGTCAGTGTGACTTGTGTCTGACCCCACAGGTTGGTGGTCAGTGTGACTTGTGCCTAGCCCCACAGATTGGTGGTCAGCGTGTCCTATGTCTGGCCTCCCGGGTTGCTGGTCAGTATGAATTGTGTCTTACATTACATGTTAGTGGTCAGTGTGGCTTGCGTCTGGCCTCCCAGACTGTCTGTCATTGTGACTTGTATTTGTGCATAAAATCACCTGCAAATCTTCAAAAATGTAGAATTCTTTTTATTACAGAATGTGCCTCTTTTTACCCCAACAGACGAGTTAAACTATTAAGATCAATTTTCGATTTGAGATGTATCTCAAATAGGAGATACAGTCACCAGTCGGATTAATATTCTAATACAAAATATTACTGAAGTATACTGGATTTCAAAATTGAAACATTCACTGAATGTGGTTACAACAATTTGCCACTCTTTAACTGGATGAATAAAATTTTTTATCTCTCAGAGGATTTTCATGCGTCACTTCATGTCATTTCTAAAAAAAACTCTAACTTTTACGAGTTGCCTATCATAGAGTGAGGATAATAAAATAATAAAACAAAACGACTGCTTCGTAATGGAATTCAAGACCATGCGTTATAAATCTCCTCAATTTCAAAAGGATTGTTGTAAGTTTAGAACTCTTGACTTGATGTTTTGTGAATTCTGGAATGAAAGACTGAATAGATTACATTTCCAGAGGGTACAATATAACCAAAGCTATATAGATATGGGTATCAACTATCTAGACTAGCTTTATTGAGTTGAGAAATCTTCAAAGATGTAGTTATTGTCACATAATATAGTCTGAAATGATTTCATGAACACGGCCTAGATCAATGTAGGTCTGGATCTGATGCAGAGCAACTAAATTTTAAATTCATCTAGCCTAGACCTAGATCTTTTTGTTGGATCTGATAACTCTTGAGCAGTCTTGATCCAAAGTATTTTTATTGTGGTTATCAGAGATATGACTGTGGTAGTAGCTTTGAATAAATGCGTAGTGCTTGAGAGAAGTTGTCCAAAGAAATAAAGGCATTACACCAAAGAGCCATCAAGGCCTCACTAGAACACGGAGAAGCAGAATTTTTTTTTTGTCAAAATTTATCATACAAATCTGTAAAGTTATTTTCTTTCCCCTCAAAATTCTATGAATTGTGTACAAGAATTGTATTCATTTCGCTTGCTTGTTAAATTTTATGCAGAAATGTGGTGGTGGCTTAGACACGTTTTCTGATGTTTCTTCCCTTTTTTACTTTTCTTTTCTGTGACCACTGATAGGAATTTCTCAAAGGAATGAATTGGAGGAAGATTGGGGGTTCTGGAATTTTTATCATCACAACTCTACTGCTTGTCTCATTTTTTTCAGAACATATCTGTTTCACTCGTTCTGTTTCACTCGTTCTGTCTCACTCGTCCTGTCTCACTCGTTCTGTTTCATTCGTTCTGTTCCACTCGTTTTGTTTCACTCGTTTTGGCCTAATCATGTATATTTTGTACTTAACAATTTTTTTCCTTTTGTCTTGAACAGCAGGATTTGTATTCTACCTAGGATGAATGAGAAGGAAGTTTAGTATTTTGACTGTATTTTTTTTTGTGTCTGTTTTCTCCAGATTGTCTGCTGTGAACACAGGCGTGTAAAAACTGACTGTTTCAGGAAATGGTTTCCTTCAACCCATTCAAAAGGCAAGCTTAGTAAATCTTCATTTAATATTATGAATGATAAATAAAAAAATTTGTTGAAAATCCCGACTGTGTTTGGTGTGGAGGTGTTAAGGTGAACATAATATACGTCTTGCGAACAGTATCAACATTTCAAAGGTCACTATTTTCTCATCACTGGGTGTTACTGAGCGATGCATTTTCGCAGTTTCCAAGCTTTCCAATTTGCATAAAATTATCAAAAATTTTCAGAAAGATATTCAAACTTTTGATTAAAAATATGGAGAGAGGCTGTAGCCTGACCAGATGTCTGATATGTTTTGAATTCTATACAGAGCTGAAAGAGCCGGTGATAGCACCAGTGCTTATCGAGCAAAGCTTCGGCAACATTGAACGTCACATGCCCAACCTGCCGAGCTGGCTCAAGGGAGCAGCAAAACTGTTGAACGGAGCCCCAGAAAACCAGGACTGGCTTGCCTTGGCTAGAGTCATGGGTGAGGGAGAGGGCAGGAGAGAGAGAGAGAGATAAGGATAAGTCAAGAATCATGTACCAAAATTTAGTTTATGTTTGCCATGAAACAATGTTTACCTCGCAAAATTTCAGGTATATACAAGAAAATACACAAAAACTTTCAGTTTTATATAAGAAAATACAAAAAAAAGCTTTCAGTTCTATAAAGGAAAATACAAAAAAAAAAAAACTTTTATATATAAGAAATAGAAAAAAAAAAGGAATGAAAAAAAATAAAACAAAATATTTTATGTCTAACAACGTTGGCTCAGTAGCTTTGATGAATTAAACGTCCCCTAATCTTCTGAAGGATGCTTACTCAATGAGCTGAATAGCTACATCCTAAACGATTTGTAAAATATATCTAGCAATTTTTAATATCTGAAATATCAATCTATATAATGCTACAAACATTCGAAATTTGTTAAGCCTCTAGAGACAACTTCTTGATCTGTGAACTAAAAGTAAGCAAAAATTGTTGAAACTTTAAAACTTAAAGTTGAGGCTGAATTAAAGGAAAAAGAGCATTAGCTTGAGCATTCCCGGCAGAACCAACATCCTGTTTCGGTTTCAGCTGTTTTTGTAGCTTTTTTCATCTGTTATTTTTAGCTCTTTATTATTACTCTCTCTACTCTGTGCTGTTTGTCCATATTTTTTAAGTCACAAGCAGTGACAGTTTTGTTTTGGAATCGTTGCATATCAAATAAGGTTTGCAATCGTTGCATATCAAATAAGGTTAATAAAACCTGTAGCAGCAAATAAAAAACTACAACCCTCATTTTTCTCTATGCCTATTGTAAAAAGATGTACACGACAATTCATGAATAATTTTTCTGAATGAACCTGTAATCAAGAATTTTGTTCATTGACATGTTTTCCTTTATTTTGATCAACTCCTGTTGTCTTTTTTTAAGGCTACAAACAAAACCGTATCGACACCCTGAACGAGGATTTGAATCCATCGCTTGCACTGCTGACTGACTGGATTGTGTCGTCGGGCAACACGACCATGTCCGTGGACGTTCTGCTGCACTACCTGAACCACCTTGGCTGTGATGATGTCGCTGGCATGATCCTGCAAGCTAAAGGTGCTCACTTCTATGTTTTTCTCTTCCTGATCAGTTTATTTTGCTCAGTTCTAGTCTATGTCTAGTAGTTTGAGTCTGTAGATCGGGCCGAAGAGCAAACGCTCACAGGCTGCTGGATTAAAGAAGAAGGAGTCTGTAGATCCTTTTATAAATGCAGAGTCTGATAGAGATGAATCTGAATAAAATACACATAAAACTGCAGCGAAAAGTTGATCCTGACCTAGATCCAGATTTTGTTAAACAAAGTAACGAGTTATGCGATAAGCCTAAGCCAGGCCCATTTCTCTAGGACTTGGCGTAGAGGTGAGATCTAAATGTAAGCTAAAATCAACCATTCAAGCAATTCCAAAAAATGTTGGCTGTGCTGTAAACTTCGATTCTACTTTTATCATCTCAGAAAATTTGAACACTCTAGAGAAAAATATTGAGACACAGTGATTTTTTAAAAAAGAGATCAAAGTAAATCCACCATTCCTGGCTTGGCCAAATGTCAAACCTGCGTCGGTTAGTTTGTTGAGACCCTGCTTTGATAAGAGTTGTTTTTATCAACATTTTTTCAGGTATTTGTTCAGGGATTCTATTCTAATAATAAAACTGTTTTTATTTGTTTTTGCTTAATACTAGTTAAAGTTGATTGAGAGTAACTTGTGGCACTTTTGTCCTCTGCAGACAATTGATGTTGATAGACAGTAAACCAAGAATAATATTATATAATCCCAAGCAATCAGTAAGCTTGTGCCTATAATCCCAAGCAATCAGTAAGCTTTTGTCTATAATCCCAAGCAGTCAGTAAGCTTGTGCTTTGCGTCTACAGAACACGACCTGGACCGGCCACAGATTTTCATTAGCTACCAGTGGGATGTGCAGGACCAGGTCGCTGCACTGAGGGACCATCTGGAGCGGTCAGGCTTCTCTTGCTGGATGGACATTGGCCAAATGGGGGGTGGTGACCAGCTCTCCACCAAGATAGACCAGGGTCTGAGAGGCTGCAAGGTCAGTTTGCTGAGCAGAAGTTTTTGCAATAAGTTATTATCTGTGTAGGTTTGCTGTAACCAATGTCTATTTCAAACACAATGTAAAATTCTTAACATATGGAAGAAGAGCAACTTTACCATTAACAGCAGAATAAGTCTTGTAAAGATAGGTGCCGTTTTATGAACCTATACCTCCGGAGTTGCGCACCCCTGCTGACTGAGTTTTGGTACCATCCCTCCTGCGGTGCAGGCGCAAAATACCTGTTTGCTGCGAATTTCTGCAAAAATGTCCTTTTTTAGTTTAAAGTTGCATAGAACTCTATAGTAAAGACTATAAAGGGTAAATTGAATTCACCTAGCGACTGACAAAAAAAAAGTATTAAAAACTTCAGTGCTAATCATCAAAGATTTGACTCAGCATATGAAGCTACGCTTTAGTTGTTGACCTGTGCTACATATAAATTAAACTAAATCTAGTATCACATGACTGCACGGTTCGCGAAATGTTTAAAGTAATGTTCAGGATCGATATTATGATCTGTTCTACAGTCTTGAGATTTTTAGAAGCCTGGCACACAAGTAAAACACATTGGCCGAGATCCAGATGTGAATTGCATTTTGCCACATCTAAATCTACAGGCGTTAATAATTTTATGTGAGTATCGGCTATCCAAATTCATGGGTTGTTGGATCTATCAAGGCCTTCTAGATCTAACTACATGTAATGATTTCAGTCATGTTCTTAAAATCAATTGCAATACTCGCGTCTAGGTCGGTGAGAGGATCAACTCTGGGACCACAGGTTTCATTACTTTATGCCAATAGAGATCAGCGCCAGAGGATTTACGGGATCATCAACTTACGATCTTCTTAGCAAACTCTCAATCAGTGGCAACTAACGAACCAAAGCCTCGAAACTGCTAACTGAAACAGCAGAAAACAGTTCCCTTTGGATTTGGAGCAGGAGAAATGAGCAGTTGCTTCATGAGGAGTAAAAATATTATAATTCCAGGGAGCTCAGTTGGTTGAAGTGATATAACTCTGGACTTGTAATCTGTACATCCAGGTTCGAATCCCGAAGCAGGCAGGAAAATAAAGGTAGCAGGGAGGCATCTGAAGTCATGACTTAGGTGTGGCCTGGCCTCCTAAGAGTGTCAGAAGTTTAGGGCCGAAATCCTTGCTATGAGGGGGGTTTCTTCTATGAAGGCTTCCTGCTATCTAGCTTCTGATGAGTATCTTACTAAACCCTTCACTGCTGGATAGTAAATACTTATATCAGACCTGTGACTAATTGATGTATTTAATATGTCTAAGGGCAATTAATCAAAGGTTACGGTTAGTAGAAGGAAGATAACTGTCTAATGATTTTTACAACTGTTTTAATTAGCGTGTCTCTGTCTGTGTGTATCCTCACCTGTCCAGCTTGTCGTGGCTTGCATCACCCCCAAGTACACGGCCTCCCACCTGTGCAATCGAGAGCTGTGGCTGGCGGACATGCTGCACAAGCCGATTCTTCCCGTCGTCATGGAAATGGTGGGCTGGCCTCCACCTGGTGGCATGGCGGTCATTCTCTCCCAGCTTGTGCACATTGACATGAAAGGTCAGAGGTTACCCAGCAGAAATTTGCCAACTCTGTGTTATGATGGTTGTCATTGGCTCAGCATGAATTGGCTTGCCACCTATCCAAATGATTCTGATGTCCTGGTGTTCTAATTACCAAGCACTGGTATTTTGAACAATGCATTTGGAAGAAATTATTAGTTTTGTGTGAAAAGAAGATGTAACTTTTATTGAGTTAAAATATAAAGGGAAAAAACCCCAAAAAAACCGTAGACTTTTAATAGATGTTTTCTTTTATTAGAATTTTGGACGCCAGACCCGTTTGGACTGGTTAAAAGATAATTTTACAAGTTATGAACAAGCTGCAATCAATTAATCACGTTTTGAACTTGCGCTGGGATAGTTTGCATGTCTACATTAGATCAAGTCTTGATGGCAGCAACTCGACTGATAGCCTTCACTTTACAGACACAGATATTGTCTGACCAAGTGTCTTGTGACCAACTTCTCACATGCCCAAGTCAGTAATTTCTGTTTGAAAAAACAATTGAATTTTCAAAAGGTGAAGATTTTTCCAGTTTTTCTGAGCACTTGAAAGCGACATAAAGTATCTTACATTATGAACAAGTATAAATAAACCGCCGAAGGCAGTCTTATGACTTTACATATTTACGGTACCCCAGAAGGCCTATACACACCAAAGCAAATTCAACTCATATATTTCAGAGCATTACAGTGCAGCAGCCTGTTAGGCACTCAAATACTTATCTCAAGCACTGCCTTTAGCCATGTACCCATTTTACAGGTGGGTGGACTGAGGGAAGTGTGGATAAATTGCTTTCCTAAGGTAGTTACAACATGTGTCGTGGTTGGGAATCGAATTCACGACCACCAGATCACAAATCCAACACACTAACCACTGAGTCACGCTGCTCCACTGCCTAGTGAATAAGGTCACATTTACCTTTAAGCCATTGGTGTAGGCCTTGCTCTGTGCGTGAAGTCTCAATGCTGTCTATTAAGTGGCATGATTTATTTGAAACAATATGATTGTTTAATTCTTTTTTTACTGTGTAGAATGATTTGTGCACTTCCAATAACCAAATCTTAAAGACAAAGTTAGTTTTTTTGCATTGAAATAATACTAGCTAAAATTTTGAAACAGGTTCAGGCTACCCAGAACTTGTCTCCAGTTTAGTTTTAAATCTGTGTGCAGACTGGTTTTTAACATCCATTCGAAAAAAAAAAGGCATGCATTAGATTAAGTGAAGACTTGAGACTCTAAACCGGAAGTCTCCCCTCACCTTAATCCCTCTAGCTCGACATATATTGGTAGCGTGCCTCAAAAGTTGTCGAAGTGCATTTTATTTCAGCAGCATAATATTTTTTTTCTACCGAGGTACACAAAAGGGGGCACAGTTTGCAAGAAGGAAGGTGGAAGAAATTGGTATTTCCCTACTTGTAGATTTAGGTCAGGATAGTTGGAGAAAAGATTTTTTTTTCAGCTCCCAACCTGTGCATTTTACTTCCTATTCATATTAGACATTCCAACTCCCTTGAAAGGTTCAATTCACTTTTGATCACACCTTTTCACTGAAGGAAGCAAGTAAACTTACCTTTACTCATATGTTGTTATTTCCACATTATGAAATATTGTGTGATTCATTTGTGTCACAGTTTTGGGTTTTTATTGTAAAGCTTATCCACAGCAGATTTAGTAGTATGGAAATTGAGTTTATCATTTGTACCTTAGCTAACCAGGTGCCTGTTTTTGGTTTTTAATGCTAGGGGTCGGAGGTCACGGAGGGATCGGCAAACATGCTGATCTGCAGGACAAGTACGCTGAGATAGTCCAACGAGTTTCTCTGCACACACAGCCTGACCTGGTTCCGTGTGTCGACGCAACCTTTGTCCCGCCACCCCCGGCCCCGCTGTCATCATCCCAAGCTCCGAGCGACTCACATCGGTTCTCCGACCGTTTCTCTGGCTACAGAACCAGCATGAGTTCTCTGAGCGAAGTCGACTTTGAAGGTCGGTCTGGCCAGCATCTCCAGCAACACAGGCAGAACCATTTCACTGCCAGGAGCCAGCGAGACCCGTCCATGGACGTGATGCTGTCTCGGTACGAGGATATTTCTGCCGGTGGGGATGGTGAGAGTCGTGTCGGGGGAGGGCTCGGTCCCCACCAGGGGGCGCATCGGGCAGCAGGCGTGAGGCCAGGCAGACAAAACTCCAGCTTGAGTTTCTCTCACACTGGCGGTAACGGCGTCCCTCAAGCTAATGTTAAACAGTGTGCCATCTGTGAGATACTTTGACTGCTGCAACGTTGTTTGTTGTTGTTGCTGATGTTGCTACCATCCTGCTGTCCCTAGGCAGAGTGTCATATGAGAACGTTTTATGATTTCTGTAAAAAAAATATAACAATTTTCTCCACAAAGTGTAATATGTCGCTCAGTTAAGTCGGTTTGACAAGTCAAAAATACTATTTGTAGTATAAATATACCAATCAGATTTGTACGCAAGACAGATGTAGATGGTAATAGTAAATTGAAAAAAAAACAATCAGGAAAATCTGATTCTGTCATATACATGAGGTTGTCAGTTCAACATTTGCCTTGGCCCGTCAGTGTACTTCGTATGCCTTGTTGATAATGGTTAGTCTTGAGCACTAGATTGTCACCAGTGATGTGAAGCCCCTCATGAAACCAAAATAAATTTTAAAAAATTGTAATCTAAACATTTCTTATTAAAGGCAATAAAAAAGCAGACGTAAACCTATCACTCCCTGGAACAAGAAAAAAACAATGAAAAAAAATCAAAATTATAACGTACAAATGTTTTCGCTTTATCATACTGCCTTCTTCAGTTACAACACATATTATTTTTTTCTTGTTTCACAGAGTCATATTTTGTACGTCTACTTTTTTTTATTACCTTTTACCTCGATCTTACAGAATTTTCATGCATCTTTTTCGGATCCCTGTTTACTGTGTAGGTATACTCCAAGTGTTGTGACTCCTATCCTAGTATTGAAATTTCTTATGAAAGTCGACATGCTCCAAATTTTACTACAGGAACACTACAAAGAATCTCATGCTGATTAATTCACTTGTTCAATGTAATTTTTTTGTTCATATGCATTCCTCACTGTTTTTCTTGTGTATGTTTTGCCTTATTTGTTTGTTTGAGAAGCAGATATCCTTAAAACCAAATGGCATTGAGATGTATCAACTGCTGTTTTAAAAACATTTTATATACAGTTGTGTATTAACATGTAAATTTTTGTATTTCCATATAAAATATATATACTGTATAAATAAGTCAAAGTACCATTCTTTGTAAGTAATTAGGAATGTTCAACAAAGTGTGATAGTTTTTTTGTTCACATGAAATATTACCAAAAAACCATTTTTATTCAAATGTTGGTATTGAAATGAAATTTTTTTTTTTTTTTTTTGCATATCAATTTTCTGTGTCTTTCATCTTTATAATTTTATGAATATGGTTATTGATGTCTGAAAATTCAACCCAAAATATTGAAGATATATTATGTCTGCTGGGTTCATCCAAGTATTACTGAACAATTTTATTATCTTCAGGAGATGACTTTAGGCTAACTTGTAAGACCAATATTTAGTCCTGTCTCCTTCTGTTTTGTACCAATCAAATCTGTTTGACATGAGTAAAGAGCGTTTTTACATCGTGCCTACTCCACTGAACTGCTCTAAGTGCTTTACATGGGTTCCCCGAAAGGCTATTACACTCACAGAGGAGCAGCATTTTAAAGCATTTCACTCTAGCATACTGACTTGTAATTTTCACTGCCTATGGTCGGGTACTCATTTAACGCATGAGTGAGGTGGGGTAGCTTGATACTGGACAAGGCAAACGTTTAGGGTATACCTGGTGTTGGGTGGCTCCAACCACCAGGTTTCTAGAGGCCTTGAATAGAAAATACGAATGAAGGAATGAACCGCAATTTTTAAGAAGGCATTTTGTATATTCAAATAAAAATTACCTAAATTTCTCAGGAAGCTGGGAGTGATGAAGCAAAAGCGAGAAGTTAAACTCATATAGGTAACATGGTGCACGAGTTTTTCAAGGCGAAAGAAAAAAAATTTGAACCCAAGTTTTTCTTTTTTCAAGCTCACGTTTAAGAAACTATAATATCCTGCAGTCTTTTGCAATCTTAGAAAATTCAAGAGGAAGTGTACAACTTTTGCCGAGTTCATGTCGTAATCTTTTCGTTTGCTCGTACTAATTTAGCAGTGATGTGTTTCAAAACCAGACCACATATCTCACCCAGGTGTCACCTAGGCTAGACTTGTGATCTGCGGGTACTAATTTAGCAGTGATGTGTTTCAAAACCAGACCACACAGTTCAACTTCATCCAGGTGTCATATAGGCTAGACTTGTCATCTGCTGGTGGTTGGAACGAGTGGGAAAGAAAATATCATCTTTCTTTTTAAAACTGAGGGCACTTTTTTCTATCAGATGCAATTCTTCTATTTTGTTAACGTATTTGTATTAACTATTTTGATGGAAATATTTAAATCATATTGTACTCTAACAATACCTTGTTATACATGTTTTATTGATTTTATGGTTTTATATTCATCTTATTGTGATATATACTGGAAGATATATACATCTAGATAGTATTCTTTCTAGTTTTACAAATTTAAATTTCTTTTATTGATTTCAATGTTGACAACAATTGATTTCTAGATATCTAGTCTTTCTACTGTATGTGTGCAGTACTTATCAACATTTTAAGTTATGTGTGTGTTTTTAGATCTGAACTTATTGACGTGGCTTACTCTAACCTTTTACATCAGCTGTAGAAAACCAGCTTAGCCTAAGAATAAGGGCCTAGTTTTTTTTTTAGATGATCATAAGTCTCGCAAACTATTGAGATGAGTTGGCACTTCGCAAGGCTTTGACAGCTTGGATAGCTTGGATAACTTGGATAGCTTGGATAGTTTGGATAGCTTGGAAAGCTTGGATAGCTTGGACAGCTTGGATAGCTTGGACAGCTTGGATAGTGTGTACAGCTTAGATAGCTTTGATAGCTTGGATAACTTGGATAGCTTAGATAGCTTGGATAACTTGGATAGCTTGGATAGCTTGGATAGCTTGGATAGCTTCGATAACTTCAATAACTTGGATAGATTGGATAACTTGGATAGCTTGGATAGCTTGGATAGCCTGGTTAGCTTGGAGAGCTTG
>BMAT01000578.1:4395-15971 GCA_019649035.1 Elysia marginata
AGCCGTCAATGGTTTTATCTGCTGTTTGTTACGATGGAAACCCTGGTCGCGCAGATAACAAGTATTTCCTTTAGCTCATTGTATTCTTTTATGGTTTGCATTTGTTCTTTATCTCTTTTTTTTTATACATTCCTGGCTTCACATTAATAAAATTGGCGTAGGACATTTTGTATGTTCACTTAAGAATGCTTAATGTTTAATTTATTTTACATATGAGAGTTGTATGTTTTAAATTAATATAGTTCTTTTTATTTAATTTAACAGTATTGTCGAATAACAGTACTTTGAGACGCCTAAATAATAAGCATATGTTCTTTTCATTGATTTTTTATGGTTTGCTTTTAATACTACTCAGCCAACTCTTCTTGTTTATAAGGCCTAATACCTTGTAGGTATTTGCATAAAAGATTAAAACTGTTCCGAAGACCATGTCTAGGTCACAGTAGCAGAAAACTGAAAAGAGAAAAAAAAACAATTAAAAAACCCCACAATATTACTCTATCAGGTAGTATTCCAAGACAAACAATCAAATTTGAATTCTGATTATATTTTTTGCTGGAAATTTCTTTAAATCACACTGGGAGTCAAAATTAGTTTCTGTACCCTGATACCACAGTCCGTACCGGTACTATAATTATTTACTGGGTATTGGGAACGTTTAAATACCTGCGTTGATGAGGCATGTTTTCCAGAACAAAAACCTTTAAAAAAAGAGTTAATAAACAGTTTACGTACACAATAGAAAAAAATTGTTAAAGTTAAATTTCCCACTAAGTTTCAAGGACTGTTTAATGAAAATTTTTTCATTTCGTGACACCGGTACCGTTACTTCATCTTTCGACAGAGCCCCAGATGGCATAAATGGTAAGCTATTGAATGTGTGTGCGTACGAATTGAGTTTAATTTACACCTACTTATTTAACATGTCTCTGTTTTTAATAAATCAGATCCCCGTGATTAGAAAACTTTAAAAAATTATTCCTATTCTTAAAAAAGCCAAGATTGCATCAGTGAATGACCTACTGAGGAGCAGCAATTAAAGTGCATCACTCTAGCATGTTGACAAGATCTTTCACTGTATTTAGTTGGGCACTCATTTAATCTGAGGGAGGCAAAGAAATATTTGTAAACAGCCGTTCTCAAGGACTAAACTTTGACCTGTGGAACGCAGGGTTTGAATTTAGGACCACTCGATCCAGAAGCTGAGTGTCTACCTCTAGACCACAATGGCAAGATTGGTTCTCAAAGCTTGGCACTAATTTTTTCAAGGAATGTTTGTATTTCTTGCCATCCATAGGCAGAAGGGCGTAGGGACGACATAATATAAGAAGTATCAAAATAACCAAAGAAAGTTTTAGCAAAGTTTAGTTCCATAAAACAGCAAACGTTTAGAAGTGTATTTTACAGAAGTTTTTTATTTATTTCTGTACATTTCTGTACAATGATATAACTGAACATCAACCATGTATTCAGATTGTCGCCATATTATGCTTTACTTTGTGATGCTGAAAAGAAATAAAACAAAAGAGAACAGACACAAATCGTGGATATTTATTCAAGTATCCAATCATCTACAAGTATATTTTGACATTCAACAGCAAAAGAAAATGATCAGGTTCAAGATATGTTAAGATATAGTGCACTGTTCCATAAAAATTTCAAACGCTATCAATTATCATAATACCGTTGAACCCCTGAATGGACCTTGAAAAATGTCGGTAAACTAAAAGCATGTCCAGTTCAGGGATTAAACTACTAAACCCATGTATAAGTGAATGTCCTCAACTTTAAAGTCACATCAGAGGGGGGTCTTTGATGAGGGGGTTTTAATTGAGCGGTTTCAGTATTTTCACTGTATTAATAACATGGAATTTTAAATCTTCCAGGAGACTTAATTGCATGTATTTTATGAAACAGAATAGGCAGCTATAACTCTGCCTTCACTATTCTTCAGGTGGTTCCACTGAGTATTGAATGAAAAAGGGGATTACACTCATGTGTCATTAATCTTTTACATTTTTTAGAAGAGGTAAAAAGAATAAAGAGTGTGTGAAAAGGTTCCAATCTACATGTATTAAAATACATGTACTGCTTCTTTTAACATTGCATGTTAATATTAACATGTCTCTCCAGAAAATCACAGATATAATAAGCAATTCATGGCTACAACATTTTAGCTCTTCTGCGATTCTCTGCTCATTTATTCCTTATTTCTAGTTTTGTCAAACACGCTACTATTGAAATCCTTTAAAAATCTCCCTCTGTGGCCTAAATACAGAACAAGAAGATTACACATAGTACATAGGAAAAAGAAAAACCACATATTTGATACCGTTTCTGATTCTGGCTGCCCTTCAATGAGTGGATGACAGTTGTTTTCTTTCAGTTTCAGTCTCATGTCGACTTTTGTTTTACATTTTTTAACATTTTCTAAAGTTGGGGTTGCTTAGACTTACGATTTGCGAGTTTTTAAATGACATGCAACTTTGCTTTTGCAGCTGATACAATAGTGACAGACAGATTATTAAATAGGAGAGTGAAGATAAATGCAAACCTTGTGATGATGTATTGTAAGAGGCGAAATTGGTGTAGAATTTGATGTAAAGGAGAGTAAAGAAAACATTAGGACAATGATATGGGGTCTATCAAAATCTAGAGGTCCAAATCTAACTCTGACTCTAAGGCTTCAGTGGATTTTCCTTGATCTCACATGCTACCAACCAAATCGTGCCAGGTCATATTATAACTCAAGATAAATCGCATTGGTCCCATTAATTGGATTCATATGTAGCTATGTCCAATACTGTGAATGCAACCACCACCACTTTCCGTTACTGATCATGTAAATTGTAATGCAATGCATGCTAGCGGCTCTTAAGTCATATCATGTGATGGTAGGCATATCACCCAGCATCACAGTTATTTAAATCTACAGTGTTTTCAAACAGCATCGGTAGTGATGTTACACTTGTTTCCAGAACTAGTGAATTTAAAGAAAAAAAAGGAAAAGAAAATAACAGTTGCACCAACCCTGCTTGCTCTAGTCTACATGCCCTTGTCAAAACAAACTTTTAGGTAGCAGATATTATTTTAAATTAAAATTCAAAATACATGTAGGCTACACGTGTAGTTCCTTCCTATCTGATTCATTTAAGAAAATTATAATGTATAGTGCTATGAACTGGTTTAGTGCTGAAAATTTATGAGAACCGTCTTCTGTTGTTATCTACCGCAGTTTTTTGGTATTTTTTATGTTCTTTTCCTTGTCCTCTTTTTTTGGACAGTTGATGCTGCAACTTTTGGCAATGTTTTTCGATTTCCCTTTGAAATTTTCTAGAGGTGACAGACTAACATACAAAAACATTTTTAGAAAAGAATAGATGCTGAGAAAAATCTCTAATCATTTTGAAGTGTTACATTTTTTTTAATTGAGTGAATATGGATAGATAATGAGAGCTTAACGGTGAACTAAATCAACTATGACATCGACTAGAGAAGCTGCAAACAGCCGTTTTACTACACAAAAATTTGGGAAACTTTCAAGACTTAAGCCACCAAAGAATCTGATATATATGCACTAGTAAAAGAAACAACACAACGCTGTTACTACAGAACTATAAGTAAAACTACATATATTTTTAACTTCACTTTCCTTACAACTGGAGAGAGGAGCTTGATTTTCTCATGATACAAAGATCTCTATTATTATTTTCTCATGACTACAAAAAGGTCACAAAAGAATTTTAATGATGGATTTTAGTTCAGCTTTCAACACCCTGCAAACGCATTTATTTTTTTGCGTCTTTTAGATCTTGACGTAAGTCCAGGCATAGTTCTCTGGCTTAGGGCATTCTTACGCGACCGGCCACAGACAGTTTGCGTGAACGGTGTTAAATCAAGCGAATTAATTTTGAATACCGGAGCGCCCATGGGATGTGTCTTGTCGCCCATACTCTTTTCAATCTACACCAATGAAATTATGTCAAACACAACCACTCTGACTTTGATAAAATTTGCAGATGACATGGCTCTTGTAGCCCGTTTAAAAGATGAACAGTCGTTGTCTATCTACTTTAACTTCATTGGACATCTCATCTCATGGTTTGATGAAAGTTATCTAAGGTTGAATGTTAAAAAAACAAAAGAACTTTTTATTGAAAAACATAGGGCCAGGGATATATCGCTATTACAACCGGTACGGATAAAAACTGAAGATGTTGAAATTGTGGAGACCTTTAAATACCTCGGAACTGTTTTAGATTATAACCTTAGTTTTACCACCCATGTTGATACTGTATGTAAAAAAGTAAACCAACGCATGTATCTAATTCAAAAGTTGAAGAAGTTTGATGTTGACAAAAAGATACTAGAAATGATCTACAGGTCACTTGTTGAGAGTATTCTTACCTTCAATATTGTCACATTTTATGGCCACCTCACCGTTAAACAAAAAAACAGGTTAAATAAGGTTGTAAACAGGTTGTAAACATTGCCACCAAATTGATAAATTTAAAACAGAAGAGCCTTATTTATCTTTACCAGCAAACTGTAAGTAAAAAGAGCAGAACCATTATAAATGACCCTACCCACCCTTTACACTCATGTTTTGAGATAATGCTTTCTGGCAAGAGATATAGAACACCAGCCTTCAAACGCCAGCTATACAACAAATCGTTTATACCGGCCGCAGTTAGATTTTTAAACTCACAAAAACTTTTATTATGTCATCAATCCCTGTGATCTATTTACTACTTAATTATAGCTTTCAACCGATTTCTACAAAATTAATTCATTTCGATGTCAGCATCAATCTTTTAAGATCTATTTACCTCCTAGTTTATCCAAGTTTAATAAATTTTATCACCAGAGTGCAATAATTTTGTAATATATTATGTTTACTACATGTATCTACCCAGAGACATGATGTGTGTGTTTTTACTTCTATGTCATATGTAAATTTTTACCTGATTGGTTTAATTTGTATTTTTCTATGTTAATTATATACTAGCCTGCTTTTTAACGTGCTGAAAAGATAAGTTTCCAATGTATTTATATATTTGGACAATAAACTATTCTTATTCTTATGATACAAAGATCTCACCACTGCTAAGTTCGTACCTTTAAAATCTTTCAATCATTGATTGTGCAGTGGGTGCCTCCACTATTTATTCTGATCTCTAGATCTACATTTTATATGAGACATACCTTAAATGTTATTGTTTGTTCTCTGTGTTTGTTGTTTATGGCTGAGTGTTGGTGCGCTTCCGGCTTAAATGGTTGCCTTTGGTGCGATTTGGATCTTCCCTATTAAGTAAGCAAGTTGCTTAGAGAGGCTAAGTAAGGATCTTCGCCATGAAACTCCTTTTTAAAGGAGCGTAGTGGCGACATCTAAGTGGCAAGGCAGTGGGTGCCGACGCATCATTAAGTTGAAGGTTGGAATCATACTAGGGGCAGATATTTCGGGCATTTCCACTTCAAGCCAATTTCTCTCCACTGCTAATTTCATATCATTAAAAATCTTTCAATCTAAGATCTCTATTACAACTTTTAAATAAAAACCAAAAATCAGACAAATATAAATTTATACAATGAAGTTTTCTTAAACTCCTGAAACCAGCAAAAATGCGAATTTTGGGGGGTTTTTTTAATAACAACTCAAAATTCCCACAAAACAATCGGAAAATTCACATCCCTGGTCAATAAACCAAATTATCAAGATGATAAATTAACAGTATTAAAAAAATATCTTTGAACAGCATTAAATGAAATATGAACCTCTTTCATAATTGGCACTAGTATTACATTAATTGCTATATATACTTTTTTTATTTTTGAAAAAACATTTAACACAAAGTCTTTTTTTAACATGAACTTCTGCTTAACATAAATAGAAAATCATTCCCAAATTTTTTCTCTTTAGTCTCTATCAAGCAAAATCTTTTTATGAGATTTTTGGTTGGAAGCTTTTGCTCAAAACAAACAAAACTAGCAATGTAGGCAAACTTCTTAATTTTTCAAAGCGATTGAAACTTGAGAACAGTTTAATATTTTTGTCAGCGTATTACATGCACAGTTTCCATAGAGAATTAAAACACGCTTTCAATGTTAGTGTCGCTAGACCATAGTTTCTCAATCTCTAGAAAGGTCACAACTAAACATTTTTCCCTAAAGTTATTTGCCTGCACTATGTCAAACGCACTCCCACATTTTCTCAAAATATGATCAATTAACCCCCTTTTAACACAAACTTTTGATAACAAAATAGGTTAGAGCAGTCCCCGAAATTCATCTTAACAGGATTCTACTGTACATACACTATATCATTTACATAAATATATACAGTTAGAAAGGTTCTGCATGCTTTCATGACATTTTTGTTTCTTTGAAATTGACATCCCATTCCGCCAGAGCTTTCCTTTTGCTAGCAAGGCCTAAGCCTTTCTTTGGTCTTAAAGTATCATTTTGTGATCCTGCAGTAAGATTTGTGTTTGAAGTCAAGTGGGCAGAATGGTGAACTTCTGCGAGTGCTGTCCCAGGTGTTTGGTCACTGCTGCTAGTTTGAAGTTTTGACTCCAGGACTGCATTCTGTATCTCTTGCTGTTTTGAAGATGACTTTTCTGTAGCCTTAGAGGAAAAAGAAAGAAGAATATGTACCTTGAAGTCAATGTTAGTGATAAAGTATGAACTTACATGTTTTGAACAAATCTCTACCACCAATCTACGGTTTTAGTGATCACTTTTGATAGGATGTCACAGCCAAAGACTAAAAAAAAGTTGAGCTGCATAAGGCAAAAAATTCCTTAAGCTTTCCAGAAAAGGATTAAAAAGGTTTTGTATTACGATCTTGGACTCAGTCTAAAAGGATACACAAGCCAGCATTGGAGTTAAAAGACAAGTGTAAAATCAGGTACATAAGATTCAAAGTCAAAGTCATTCCTGATTTCTCATAACTTGAAGTTTTCTATATGTGAGATTTTTTACCTCTTTGGCTTTGTTAGATACAAACTCATAATTCAGAGTTCATAAGGTTCAATTCTCTAAATTGAAATTTTATATCAAAGCCTTAAGGAAGTTTTCCTTCATATCCTTAGTAGTTTTACTAGTCCAAAGGATGAGAGTTTTATGATAATCACTCATTACACAAAGCTGCCATCCCAAAACCCAAACAAAGTTGTCTATGGCCCCTGGAATAAGTTT
The DNA here is from genome assembly GCA_019649035.1 of Elysia marginata. Classification (NCBI taxonomy): domain Eukaryota; kingdom Metazoa; phylum Mollusca; class Gastropoda; family Plakobranchidae; genus Elysia; species Elysia marginata. The sequence goes on from BMAT01000578.1 coordinate 11,593, forward strand.
GTCTTAGCATACACAAGAGCCGGGTGAGAGAGGAAGGTGCTACAGAAGCTAAGCAATGGCTTAGTAAGGAAAACCTATCCTTTGAGAATAATTCAAATCCTCTTAATTCGAAGTTTTCCTTTGTTCCCAAGAGATTCCAGTCATGAGGTTTCAACTGTATATATGACAAGCACATTATAAAGCTGCACTCTGTGTACAGTTACTGCTTGTATTTAACTTTGACAGGGCTTTTTGAAAATTACAGTTTCATGTAGCAGTCCCAAGATTGTGTCTAGTTAAACTACATACACATGGTTACAAAGCCTTTGAAAGCAAAGCCATAAAAAAAAAAAACTCTTATCATGTGAGGAGGATTAGGGGGTCAGTTTTACTTGTTTTTCTTTAGGAAATGGATTAAAAAACATTTTAAAAGTTTCTATAACAAAGGGAATAGACAGCAGGACAACCAAACAATCAGATGTCTAGTTCTGTTTCTTACCTGCCCCTTATAATTGAAAGTTTTATATCATGAAAGACATTTTAAATTGAAATTTGTTTAACAAATAATTTTATTACATTTTAACCCATTTGACAGAAAACGTCCATTTTCTCTCAATGATAAACAGCCCAAAAAGACTCATTCTGTGGGACTGCTTCAAGTATTATGAAAACTATAATCGATGAAAATTTGAAAATTTTTTATTTAAAAATATTTCTTTCTCATTAAACATTAAATGTAAGTTCATTTTATAAATATGTTTACAAAATAACTGAAAATCCTGGCCCTATCTTCCCCTCGACAAAAAATCTTAAATAAATATTCCAATTGGGGAGCACTGAATTTCATTGTTCACGGGATCAATCTTGTTCAAATTTGTGCGTTCAATCAGTTTCTCAGGCAAAAAAAACGGGAAAAAAGGACTCTCAACTTGAAAAAGTCACCTCAGGCTACTGAAAGAGGAAAAAAACAGCAGGTCTACCTGCTTGAGTAAAGAGCCCATGGCATGGAGACGGGTCCACTGTTTAGCTTTCTCCACATATGCAGTGTAGTCGTATTTATATTCCTGCCACTGGAACAAAAAATGTAAATTTAAATTAGAGACACAATTACAATGAATCAAAAGGAAGATAACTTAAAAACAAAAACAAATGGCAACATTCTAAAGTTGTTTAGTTTACGTCGATTTTCAGTTAACTTGATTGTGTGTGCGTGTGTCTATGGAGACAAAAATACATGTATATAGGGACTTGAAAATAACTCAATTTGTCGCTGAAGTTGATGTTGCCGTTTATGTTCCCTGGTAATCAAATTAGGCAGATTAGACAGCACAATAAAAATGTCCGCTTCATATGCAGTTAAAGGGTCAGTTACCCCAGACCTAGTATCACTTAAGGGACAGGCCATCACAGCATTACGCACTTACACTTACAAGTACAATAAAAATGAACCTAGGTCTGTAATTTTAATGTTGAAATAAACCACTTACAATTATATGACCATAGACTCTGACATGAACATTTGTCGAATACTGTTACTTTCCAGTATTGTAAATTATGCAATTAGCGCATAAAGAAAAATTTTTGAAAGATCTTATTCTTAATTTCACAACAGAGCAAACGATAAAAGAGATAGCACATCCAGTCTACCATCTCTCAAAGTTCTTCTTGAAGGTTTAGCAGTAAAGAAAGATAACATTACAAATAGAAAAAACTTGCAACTTACAATAGCTGTCATTAGAGGGTCTTCAGCACCAGGCTCTGCCATCAACACCCGAATCATCATCAATACTGTAGAAATATTGAGGCAAGGTCGCCAGGTGCCCTGGTAAGATGGTAAGGTAAAGATTACAGACTGCAACTGTTAAGAAAGTCTCTTGTATTTGTAATAATAATCCCCTAAAGAGTTGAATACAGGAAATTTTAATTTGGAAAAAAAAATTTTGCAAAGAAATTTGTCCTGTATTGATAAAAATCTTAATACTATATAATAATAGTAATTGGGCCTATCAATCTTCTCACATGTGATACCAAACACATTTGTCTTTAAAAAGATAAGTTCTGGACAAAATTTATATAGTCATCATCTTTTAGATTTTACAGCCTTCCAAAATTTTTACAATTACAAAAAAAAATAATTAATATTGTAAAAGTTAGCAATAACCGTAAATTGATGACATCAAAATAACTTGCTGCTATTGACTAGTTTATCATGTGAAATCATTCTACATTCTTTACCTTTGGAGGAAGCTTGAGTGTGTCAAGACATATACGTCCGTTGGTATCAATATTTGGATGGTAGATTGGGGTTAGGAATCTCACATTGGGTGGATCAAATGGATATCTGAATGAAAAGAAGAGTATATTTTTTCCATAGATCTAAGGCAAAAATAGTTTTTCTTCCATCATAAATCTTAAAAAGTCAGTTGCAGCTACTGTTGCTGAACAAAAATTAAAGATTCAATTCAATTCAATCTTTATTCAATCACACAGTACATACGTGATGTAACAACAATACATGGGCAACAAAGGCATAGCAAATGAAGAGCAACGCGTAATAGTATATCTACTGAGAATTTATTATTAAGGAAATTAATAGTGATGATTGTGGTGGTGATGATAGAAGCAGAACAAAAGTGAATATATTCAATTCAAATATCTAGGGTTGTTTTATGGTTAAACAGCTTGTGGGTAGAAAATGTTTAAAAATTAATTGGTGCCCTTAAATGCTTTCGAGCAGCGACCTAGTGGAAGAAATACACAATATTTCCTAGCAAGATGTGTTTCATCTTTCATAATTGTCTTTGTTTTTGTTGTCATTTGTTTTCTATATATTTGTTAAAGTCATGGGAGTGTAGCGTTGGTTATTTTTTACTAGTGCGTTCTTAATTACAGACTTATTTATCCAGACTTGATTTGGAGGCTTGGTCAAACCAGACCGTAATAGATTGCATTAGAATGCTCTCTATAAAAGCTCTATAGAAATTAATTCAAATGTCTCTGTCTACTCCAAAAGATTCTTATATGATATTCTTTTCTATGTCTTTCCATCTCAAATATAATCTTCCATATTTCCAGCAATGAATCCTAAACGCTACAACATGTCCATTTCTTTTTTACATATATATATATATCCACTATAATGACAATCAAACAATTCTTCATCTATATAAATGCATTGAGAGAACTGGTGCAAAGCATCTAAAACTGTGCAAAAAAAGCTGTAGTCCAACCGTAACAACAATTCTTATTCTACAAAATCCAGTCCAAGCTCAAAATACCTGTCAGGAATCTGTATTTCGAGTTGAAATACACCACCTTTGAAGGGTGTTTCTTCCTGTCCAAGGATTTCTGGGGAGAAAAAGAACATTATTTTTGGGGAGAAAAAAAAGATTTCAAACATGATAAACAATATATATAATGAATTATTAACATTGAAAATAAACGGGGGGAAAAAGGATGACCGTGGTGCCCTTGCAATTTGCTGTAATGCCCTTAAATTCAGAGGGTCAACCATGGCAATTTTTACCATGCCCTTTGTTTAGTTTTGTTGAAAATAAAATATACCGGTAATTACATAAGTTATGATGACAAACAAAGACGGTGCCAACCATCAATTCAGTCGAAGTACAGTAGCCCTATATAATGTGGTCTTCGATTGAGACAGGATCTCGCGCCGTGTCTTGTGCCCTCATCATCAGCTCCGACCTTGACCGATCGTCCGTCAGCTAGACCCGCAAGGTTTCACAGTAAGAGTTGTTATTGAAAGCGGTAGTGCATAGATCTAATGCCTAACTGTCTTGAGTGTCTTCTATGTATTCCCACACAAGCATTTTTATCGATCGATGCAGAGTGTCGCCGACGCGTATCGGGCAGGGGAAGAGGATGCAAAAATTATAGGTCTAGTGGTCTACAAGCAGAGCAGTGATAAATGAAATTGAAAGTCCATTACCCGCTGCACTGCAAATTTCTTGGAAATGGCAAGGACCGTAACCTAGGCCTAGACCATTACGCATCTGGAAGTTTGTAAAACGCGTTTTGTTTTACACAAAGTTTTCTGCATTTTGTGCTACACGGACCAAGAGCCACTTTACCGCAAAAGAAAACGAAGGGATCTGGGCCAAAGTACAGAAAAATGGCAAAAAATTTGAAACATTTTCCACTGAATGCTAAGATTTGATACAATGTAGATCTACATACATGTATAAATTCATGCAAGTACCGTATTAATGAAGTCAAATAATCAAATATTTATTATAACAATATTGGGCTACTAACGGAGATCCGTTTATAGTATACAAGAAATCTAGATCTAGATATAGTCATATTATACTGCTGTGAGTGTGAGTGTTTTTGGGGAGGGGGGAGAAAGATAGATAGATAGAGAGAGAGAGAGAGAGAGA
>BMAT01000578.1:27762-38402 GCA_019649035.1 Elysia marginata
TCTCTCTCTTTCTCTCTATCTCTCTTATTGCACTGTTGTTGATATTTAAATTACAATATTATACCGTAGCTTTATGAAAATTTATTGGATTTTTTTATTTATTTGACCTTGGAAGAAACCTAGGAAAAATATACCCTAACTAATTTTTTTTTTCCAATTTAATGACTAACAAAAGTAATATTAGAATTATAAAGTCTATGTGGGGGACATATATTTACTCCAACTCTTACAGTTATAGGCAGAAAGATAAACTTGCAGAGATTACTAGCACAATTTTATCTAAGGCTTGTCTTCCATTATGCAATCGGTGAAATTTGAATCCAACACTGCAGCTTTGATATTTACAAAATCACTTCGATTACTTTGTTAAACTGTCCATAAATATGTCACCTCTCATTCTGCATTGTATTTGTCTCAAAACCAGTGTAAGGTCTAAACTACACCAGCATTGGGCCTGATGGTCAGACAGGACTTGGCGGGTTTTGGTCTGTACAACTTTGAATTATAATTGGGCCTATGCCATGGTGTTACATACCAAAACCCCCACCATGAATTGATGTCAAGAGTCTGACTGTCAGTCCTGACGCCAGTATATTTTTACCCTTAATGAGTCAGATATCAGAAATTCTTTTGTGAGAAAAACTCCTACTTAAAGTCTTATGTTACTTTTTTTCTCTATAATTATTTTGAGTCAACAAAAGTTTTGATACCTTCCTACAGATAATTAAAAATATCATAGAATCTTTAAAGTTTTAAAGCTTGAAAAAGTTAATTTTTTAAAAAAAGCAATGCCTTGAAGTGTGAAAATCGGGCATAGAACCATTTGCACTCTTTTCAAATTATACCTTGCAAAAGTGGTAACCATAATGATAAAAAGTTGCCTTAGCATGTTTTTAATACAAAAAGCAAAAATTGATGAAAGTTAATGCTGTAACTTATTTATAGACACAATCTTTAATCTTAATCCATTTATAATTTTAGCAGCTAATGCAGTAACTAAAAAGTTGAAAATTGGTGAACCTACATATTATTACTAAGGAATGACTAATGTCATGTTTTGACAATTTTTTACCAGGGGCACCTTCCGACGAGTTCCTTAACCAGCCAATCACAGCACAGGACAATCCTTTCCTGAGAGCTAACGTCAACTCTATAAAAGCACATCATATGGCTAAAACTGGTGGAAAAGGTAAACTATGCCAGTGTGTTGCGACTGGATGACTAGGGACAGACTGGAGAGTGGTGTGGTGAGACAAGCTTGAACTTGAAGATGGTGTTGAAATGGAGAGGTGTAACGCAGCAGCCACACACAGCCAAAGTAATTATTCCAACAAAGGAACAGCACTTATCTTTTTGGTAAAAAAAACCCTTGATAACCCAAGAAAAAGTGTTACATATAAATTTTTTGCGTCATATTTTCTGTAGGTGTTCGAAAAATAGAAACTTTTCTTTAACACGGCCAATTAGATCGATCGACAACGCTTCTAGGGTTAAGCTTCAGTAAGGTTCAATAATTATCTAAATTATTGTCAAATCAACAACTGAACATCCAAACATTGCTCCTCATCTGAGTGTATGTCTCTCCACTTTCCATCCTCCATTTGCCTTTTTGCTTTACTTATGACTTTATGCCAACTCTTGATCTCTCTGTCTGTGCCACTGCTTCTCTGCCCATTGGTCGCTGCCTGATTCTCTAACCAGGGATGCAAGTTTTCCGATTTTAATCAGAATTCCGATTTTTTCATCTCTCCCGATTTTCCGATTTTCGTATTCCTATTTTAAACCGACAATCAGCAAAAAAAGTTGGGAAAGTTATAATCTTATTAACATAAGAAGTTAACAGAGAAAAGACGACCGGAAAATCGGAAGTGAATGTTAAACCTTTTTCCAATTCTATGGCGATACTGACTATATTTTTGTTTATTCGTCAGTCGATTTCCGTTTATATATTTTGTATTAAATCCCATGGCCCGATTTTTTTTTCGTGAAGAGTTTGAAACTGTCCAGACAATTGTGTAATTCTTGACCAATGTGCGTAAAGTGAAAGTAAAAGTAGGCTATTGACAATTTTTCTTATCTTTTTTTACTTGGTGAAGTCATAATTAAAGTGATCTGCCCACTCTTATGATAATACGAACATGTGGTTCTATGACTGTTTAAAACACCGAGAGTCCTTTATAATCCTTTCTTACATTACAACTAGATCTAGCCCTGAGCAATCTTGTGCACTTCGTCCTTTTTAGCCAAGAGCAATCTTGTTCAATGATGTTTCATATTGTGGTTGCTGCACCTCGTCGACCTTTCTAGGTTTGTTTAATTTTCAAGCAAGTGCCGGACTAGAGGCTTACTCTTAGTAATAGTAGTCTTACTTTTCAAATCTAGATTAGATCTATTCTATCTCTATAGGCCTATAGATCTAGATTAGACATCGAGAAACAGTGTAGCTAATCAGTTATGACAGCCAGTCCAAGTCTAGACCTAGCCCAAATTAACCCTCTTAGCGCGATTAGCCCCGATCGTGGCTTTCCCCGATGATCGCGATGAGCCACGATCGGGGCTTTGTGACTCTGGCATTTTCTCTTTTATTTTGGCATGAAAATACTACTCAGGCAACTTTTTAATATGTTTCTTGTGGCAAGAACCTGGCCAGTTTCAGTTTTGGTGTTACAATGGCGTCACCCAGCGTGAGTTCAAGTGTTTTCTTTATCTCTAAAAATTGTCAATTTTAACCCAGCAAATGGACAGAGTAACTTTTTTTAGTACCGCGCTAAGAGGGTTAAGTTCTTGGATCGGAAAACTACAACCTCACATTGTGTTTTTATTTCAAAGAAAAAAATGGAGGAGGAAGACATCAATGGAGACTTTTATTTTAGTTATAGCGGGAAAATTTCTGATGAAGGTGGTGTTACATGATGTTTGGTGTGTAAAATGAGAGTTTCCTACCAAATTGGTGGCAAAATTGTTTTTGCCAGACACTGCAAGGCTGGCTTTAGTAATCAGAATAGCGCGCGCTCAGAAATCTACATAAAAAATTTCGTTCTTTTTTCTCCTGAGCTGCTTGCATCCCTGTCTAACCCCCTCTCTGTAATTTCACACCCTCCCTTTCTCTCACCTACAGTTGTTTTCTTATCTATTCACCTCTTTGAAAGGGTGTATTTTTTAATCTGCAACTTTTTTACTCATGGTTAGGTTTGCAAGTAAAACTGAACACCCTCGTACTAAGTTGTTCTCATGTCTCAAATTCATCTCTCTATGCTGTTTCAGCTGCACTCACGGGTCCTGAAGACAGAGTTTTTGATGATATGGAGGAACGTATCTCGGCTGTTAGGAAGGAAGGCGAGACAGACATGGACTACTTTGAACGCAGGTATCAAGAGCGAGTAAGTACATCTACTTTAATATTGTCACGGCAAGAGCATAGCTAGGCTCCAACTTTGCCTAATAACAAGCAAAAGGGTACCTGTAGCGTACTTAAAATGTTGCTTTAGTCCCCATCATAGTTTAAAAAATGGATTGCAAAACTCTCTGAATCACTTTAAATATAGTCAGAAGTGTATAAGTGTTAGAACTGAGGAAAAAAATTTGATTTTCTCTCAAAGTTTATGAGAAATTGTTGGTTGGTTACATTTACAAGAGAAAATACATCAATTTTGCAAGCCAAATGAAAAATTGAATTCACAGCACAGAAAAAAGAAACCCACTCTCTTTTTACTGTAACGCTCTCTTAGCCTTACTAAGACATAAAGAACTTTTCTTTTTTTTTGTCTTTTTGTAAAGCTAAAGCTTGAAGCAGCAGCTAAACGCAAGGCTATCCCAAACCCTTACAGTCCGGGCAGCACAAGTAAGACAGGAGTCCGCAAAGCAATTGAGCCTTCAAGTTCTCGCACTAAGTCAGGCAAGGGGCCACAGCCGGGATCATCCAAACAGTAAAAGGATAGACTTCTTGCTGGTTTCCAAGCAAATGATAGTTGAATAAATTTTTACTGGAGTTTACTGTCTTGATAAGAAGGTAGTTTACTCATTTCAATATGAGTTCTTAACTACTTCTATTCTTCCAATCATTTTTCTGTTAAAAAATACCTGCCAAAATACCTTTTACAGTACCCTTTTCGGATAAAAAAACTACATATTTAAAGAATATGAAGATATATTACTGCCTGAAATGTGACCATGTGGGTAATGGGCAGTGTCCATTCTTTTTCTAAACTTTATATGATTTTGTACATGCTTTTTCTTATATGATATCTGACATTTTTCTTTTATTGCTTGGTTAAAACTTATCTAGATAAACAAGGGTAAAACATTTTTTTTTTGTTTACAAACACTTTTAGCATGTTCTTGGATTTTACCTGCATAGAACCTTAGCATGTAGGCCTATAAATTTTGTCTTGTCCCATGGTTTGACAGGTCTTTGAAGAGCTGTAAGCTGTTACAATACATTTTCATAGTACCGTATACAGTATTATTTCTTATTTCACATTTAACAGCCTATCTAAGGACAAGAGGACTTGCCTATTCTCCAAACAAGTTATCACTAAATAGAAATGCTATGTCGTTTATACCGGGTACCTGTAGTTTGTGGACATGGATTGTCATGTTAGCTTCACATGCAAACAGTTTTGCATCAACTTTGAAAATAAATGCCTTGCCTGGTTAGCCAAGGTGATAGTGAGTTTTTCCATAGGTCTTAGTTTATGTATCTTGGCAGGCAATGAATAAACCCTTAAGTTTAAGCCACCTCAAAAACTGTAGGTACAATGAAGCCCGGCTATGTACAAAAAAATTGATCATTTCAAGGATTAATATTGTTAAATAAATCCCCAACTTACAACAAGATGTTATATTGAATGTTCATAATTATCTTGCCTGTTTTTGTTACTTCATTTCCAATTTTCCGATTCATTGTTCTAAATGTTTGTTGGTTTTTTTTAAACAAAAGGTGATGGGAAAATATGTTTTAAATTTTTTTGAATATAAAGAACAAAGTTTTGTCAGATTAACTTTCGTCTTTTTATAATGATTATCATTATAATCTGTAATAAGAAACAGAACAATACCCATACTGATAGTTACTTTATCATTTTGCATATTTGTCTTATGCAACCTGTGATATATCTTAAAATTTTTAAGTCTGCTGCATTTTTTAACTGCTTTAAAACAATCGGTGCTGTGATATATTTCTTTTTTATTACTTTGAACATTTTATATCTGAATTATATTGTCATTGTGAAATAAAGATTACTTAGGTCACATATGATTTTTCATGGCTTTTTTGTTTTTGAAAACGTGTATAAGGCTCAAATTTAAATACATGTAGTATGAATGATTGCTTATGCCTGTTGTTTTAATTATTCTTTGAAAAAATGCGAGGTAAGAATGAGTATAAAAGTCTTGAAGATTTAAGAAAGTTGAATGGCTTGGTCTTACCATAGGTACATTTATCATCGTCTCTTCTAGATGACAAGCTTGCTCCATCCTTTTCTCCAGAATAAAATTCTTATCAAAATTCATCTTACACATAGTATATGACCGGCTCTGTGGCCAAGCGGTAAGACACTCGCTCACAGATCGGGAGGTACATGGTTCGATCCCTGGCCGAGTCAAACCAAGGACTTAAAAATTGGTATTAGCAGCTGATCCGCCTAGTATCTGGCATTATAGATTTACTAGTGCTAAGTCTGGTCAGCCCAGTGTCAGGATAATGTGACTGGGTGTGGTGTATGCAAGCGCTCCTTACATCACATTGTGGCAGCATGCTTTCAATTGTCCCAAGCGCCGTCTCTGATATAACCTTTTAGTTGAAAAGAGACGGTAAAATTTAAACAACCTAACCTTACCTGCACATAGTATACAGAATTGCTATCCGAGGAATTCTGAAGTGTGCGGGCAAAACTTTGAGATTTTAGTAGATCTTGGTGACTTGAAGACGTTCTCAATGGTGAACGTATTTTCATGACCTTTTAGAAGTTGTAGATGACATACTCACATCTGTGTCATACTAGCCTCCACTTCTTGGAATTTTTTGAGAGTTTTAAAAGAAGACAATTTCTAAGACATGGAAAATTCGTGATACTAATTTTTCTAGTGGTATATATGTTTGCAAAGGCAACCCTCTATAAATGCAATAAGCAGAAAAGACTTAATTAAGTACACCCACGCAGGCACAGCATAACAGAAGAACATATAAAATAGAATTTCATTGATATTATATGTAAAACGGCTATATCTGAAAAAAAAGTTTTGGTCAATGTTTAACTGATTGGCAGATTTCTGCTAATGAAAAATGAATGTTTGAAAAGACATTTCTCGTCACTTCATGCTATTGGTAACAATAAACTAAAGATATCACGCTTGTATAGGTGTCTTCGTCATACTACAGTCACTTGGTCTAACTATGCTTCTTTGTTTTGTAAAAAGAAAAATATGGTTATAGTCTTATATCACCGAAGTCTCAAAACTTTACAAAATTTCTCCCAGCCGTGACAACAAAGCAAATTCAACTCATACTTCAGAGCACTACTGCATGGCAGCCTATTAGGTGCTCAATTACTAACATTCTACAAATTTCAAGCCAGATGCCCATTTTACAAGTGGGTGGACTGAGAAAAGTGTGTATAAATTGCTTTCCTAAGGCAATTACAGGTAGCACAACATGAGTCATGGTTGAGAATCGAACCTACAGCCCCCGCATCACGAGTCTGGCAAAAATTACAGATATTTAACATTTTCATATAAGCCTATACATGGATGAGAACATAATGACAGCTCCTGACTGGGACGTTAAAAATTCAAGCTACCAACCAACAATGACAACTAAAACGAAAAGAAAAAGAAAAGATATAATTAAATATGTAGACATATTTTAGATAGATAGTGGATGGTTAGAAATGGCCTGACCCCTGACCGGTTGTCCCTCGCTTCTAAGGCATCGGACGTATACGTCTCGACACCTTCCTGTATTTTCGCTGTAACTGGCTTCTCTCTTGTGCAATGTTCTTTAGCTTGTCTGGGTCCTTTTGTTTTCTGAGGGTGAATGGTGTTGTTCAGGATAGATAGTTGTGGAATACAACAGGTAATACAGTATTTGTCCCATTGTGTGTTGAAAAAACTGTTACTTGTCTTATTTGCGGGTTAGAAAAAATCTTTCAAAAGGGTGTGTTTTGCAAAATAGTCATTAAAAATAAACAAATAAGTGAGGGAGTAGGGACCTGTGATACACACGAATTGTGTAGACCATATTGTGATGATGACGAAACAAACTGTATCAAACGGTAAAACTGGAAGATTTATCTAAAAAAGGAGAATCTTTAATTAGAATTAAGTGGCTTTATCATGTACAAGGTAGGGCCTACCTGGTGGGTGTAACAAAGAACCGTACTTTTCTTAATTCTTTTCATCTAATTTGGAAAAGAGTTATCCGACATTTCTTTGTCTATAAAATTTCTTGCCATCCACTAGTTTTTATCCAATTTTCTCCTGTTACATTTCTCCTCTAGTAGGCCTATGTCTTTTTACGTTCTAACTTGCGTGTGCTATGAATAATTTCCGCTGTTATTCAATACAAGATAAGGGCGGAAGGCCCTAGTCGGAGACGCCCTCGGGGTGACAGAGGGTTTTGACTGTCTAACTTTATTCTATTTATACCATAATTTGTCACTCTAAGCTAATTATTCTCAGTTTCGGTTAATTAGTAATGATTACACTGTATGTGTAGCAGGGATGCTTGCTTATCGCCTTTGCTGAGACCTCACCCAATTAGCCGGTAAAGCTTTTGGGTTCGTTGCCAGTATCTCTCACCGCGTCCTTTCTCTTTCATTCACACGGCTGTTTTCTCACCGTTCTTCTTTCGCTCTTCTTCTGTAATGATCGCGAAATTCCCAATATGTCTATATCATTTTATTTTCGCATTTGCGCTACAACAGATTCTCTGATATCATAATAGTTAACTAGGATTGCATGGGTTCCCTAAAATGAACATCAAACAGTGCAAGAAAATGTTAGTAATTTTACCAATACTCATAACTACGTGTAGTTGGAAGCACACACTACATCAAATTCTACATGCACATTTATAGCTCTCACTATACAAGCAAAACAATGCCAGTCGTAATAAAATTATACTCACATCACAAAAAGAAGACCAGTCTGGACAAACGTTATTTTGACCGTCATCATATCATTATTATTGATCATGTCGAACTATATGTGTTTAGGCATCTTGTTGCTACACTTACAGTCATGCTATAACGAGACATGCTATGCTCTTAGAGACAGTATCTCAAACCGGCTGCTGTCATACTTTCTAAACATTATTTGAAACGACTTAGTTTTTCAATACATACAGGATTACACTAGCTTCATACCGTACATCGAACAATGATAAGTGTCATTTTAGCGCGCTGTAAATGTTTGTTCTCTAAGATGAACAAAAGCACGATCGTTGTAATGTCTACAAAGTTTGCAGCTTTAGCAAGAAAGATATAAGATTGAAACACCTTAAAAACAGATCCTACTCGAAATAACAAACGTCATGCTTACCCCGGCCTACAAATGCACGTCTGACTCGTGCCTGCAAAAAGAGAGAAAGGAAGCATTGCGCCGTTACGTGTTCATGCAGGCTTATTAATTTATCCCTTTTGTCTTTCTACGCTCTAAATCGTGTGTACTATGAACCATTAGCGCTGTTGTTCACCACGAGATGAGGGGGGAGACCCCAGTTCTAGACAAGATGACACCAGCCCTCAAGGTGACAGAGTGCTTTGATAGTCTGACTTTCTCCTGTTTAAACCATAGTTTGTAACCCTAAGACTTCCTTCTATCATTTCGGTTAATAAACTAAGACAAAATTATTACAACAAATGCATTCGTAAGATACCCTTCTCATAATTATCTAATGTAAAACCGTTAAAACAAAGACAACCCTATATAGGCCTAGGGTAGCCTACCTTTCTGACAGAAATAATATCTCAATACCTACGAGATGAACATCACAAATAATACTTTCTCCCAACAACCAAAGCGCAGTTAGTATACATGGATCTCTCCAGGAGACAGGTTTCGTAGTCAGATTGATTATACATCCTGGAGATCAACTGTCCTCAGTGCAAAAACAAGGCCTGTAACAGACTGCAACACGGATCACATTCTTGTGAAAACAAAATTAAGAATGAAAATATTGAAAAAGACTAAAACCAAATCCACGCCAAAGTTCAATTTATCAAAATTAGAAAATCTTGAACTGGCGTTATAATTTAGTATAGAAATAAGTAATCGTTTCTTTAAGTTACTTGAAGTTTTGGATGAAAATGACTCATATTCTGATGAAATCTGGACGGACTATAAAAAACACACTGGCCAAAATCCCTGAAGAAAACTAGGAAAAGAAAAGGGAAAAAAAAAAGCTTAGCTCTCCATAAGTCAGGAAGTGATAGACCGACCAGAAAAGTCAAGCTTGAAAGCAGGGAGAGCGGGAAAAATACTCAGCACTGAAAAGGGAAATAAAAAATAAAGCCAAAAGAGACTAAGTAAATTGGCTGGCACAAGAATGCAGTAAAACCAATGAATTGAATACAACGAAAACGGGAAGTCGAGGGAGTTCTTCAAACAAATAAAAAAGTAAAGAAAAAAATTCAAGCTTCAAAGCAACAAACCAATGCATCAACAACAAGTTGGGAAAGACTTTCGTGAATCACGCCATTAAACGCTTTACTGTAGTTTATGAAAACGATGAACATTTCTTGGTCTGTGTCTCTAATCTTTCCTATCAATATCTGGAGCACTAACAGCGTATCTATTGTTCCCCTGCTTTTTCTATAGCCTGGAGATAATGCTACTAAATTCTAACTGTTTGGCACACACTAACTGACTGAACCAGACGATGTCTTGGATAGGTGGAACGAATATCATGGCACATCACTTTTTGGTAAGCCTGACAGCCATGAAAATCTGCAATTGATACCTGGAGATATGGAACCTGAACCTCTGCTCGGCGAATTGGAATCTGCCGTTAAAGATCTAAAATGCAGAAAGACTCCTGGTCTTGACAATATTCCTGGAGAGTTGTTGAAACACTCAGGCAATGGTGGTCTCAAAGTAATGCACCACTTATGCTGCCGGATATATGGAAGACTTGTCAATGGCCTACAGATTGGAATCTCAAAGAATTGGTCATGTTACAAAAGAGTGGAAATGTCAAAGACTACAACAAGTATAAAAAAATAATTGCACTGGTCAATCATGCTAGTAAAACACTGTTGATAATAGTTTTAAACAGGTTAAAGCCAAAAGTAGAGGAAGGGCTATCCGACTGTTTGGCAGGCTATAGAAAAAACAGAAGAACAATAAATACGCTGTTAGTGTTCCAAACATTGATAGGAAAGATTAGAAACACAGACCAAGAAATGTTCATCGTTTTCATTAACTAAAGTAAAGCGTTTAATAGCGTGATTCACTGAAGTCTTTCCCAGTTCATGATCAAAATGGGAACTGCAAGACATCTGGTTTCCCTCATAGCTTCATTATGATGACGATAAAAAAGAAGCAACATCAGGTAGAATAAACAAAACCGCAAAATTTCTTAAGGCCACTAAAGGGGTAAAGTTGCATCATGTCTCCACATCTCTTGAGAGAGAGAGAGAGAG